>JAQIVZ010000426.1:0-68632 GCA_034700945.1 Arrhopalites spinosus
TTTGTAAATAAAACAACATTTTTGAAATTATTTGTGGGTACATTTCTCGGCATGAAACATTTGGGCATGAAACACAACGGCATGAAACACCAACATGCCCATAGGATCAAACTCAACCAAATAATTAAAAGTAAAATATATAAAAATTAGTACGTACTGCATCCACTGAGAGTAGCAGGATTTCTTTGAGTATTGGGAATTGTATTGACGGGTTGACCAGGAGTAAAGCAAGTGACAGAACATTGATAGCCACTAGAACCCACTGGTCCAGCTTGAAATCTGATGAACATTATTGTCCAGCCTGTCCCCACATTTTGTGGTCCACTCGTCCCACAAAATCTAAAAAAATCATAATAAGATGATTATTATATATCATCATTTATTAAATATATTATGATATAATTATTTAATTAACTTTTAATATTTCACCAAAAAATATTCTGGCCTACCTCTGACTGCCCATGACACCATCCGACACTTGAAAATAATCAGTGGCACAGTCCATGGAATTGATGAGGTTAAATGATGAGCAGGAGACAGAGGGCTCACATCCACCTGTCCCATAAAATTGATACTCACTCGACGAATTGGCTGGGTAGTCGGCACGATCATCAAAATTGGGGGATGTCAACACCAAATTATCACCTGGGGCTATAGCCCGGACTGCCCCACTTGATACATTTTGTGGAGGACCTAAATAGAATTTAATTATTAATTAGTTTTTAATTAAAAGAGACAGAAATACTGACCTAGTGGAGGAGATGGTGATGTTGGTGGTGCGGAGGTCGTTGCATTTGGAGAAGCAGTTGAAGGATAGTATGGAGGATAGTAAGGAGATTGACCGTAGGATTGACCCGATGGGTAATTTGAGTAGGATGATGGTCCAGATGGATAATTCAAATTGACTTGACCCCCTGAAGGATAATTTGAAGTAGAATTTGATTGAGTAGAATTATTCATTTGAGTCATATTTGAATTTGGATTTGGTTGGGTCATGTTGGTATTATTTTGAGATGGAAAATTTTGATAAGATGAACCATAATTTCCATAACTTCCTCCTTGTCCTTGTCCATAAGAAGATTGATCTTCATTTTGATTATCCAGGCCATAGTGTTCTTGTTGTTCTGGATAAAACTGGTTGTCATATTCTGGATGTCCCATTTCATAACAAGGTCCGTCATGTCGGAATCCCACGACTGTTAAAAAATATTTGCATAATTTTAGACTTTTTTTAAAATAAATAAAGATATTAAAATAATAATTTACTTACAGTCCTCATCATAATGGCGATTATTGTACAACTCGAGAAAACAAATATTGGCAAAGGTTCTCATATTTTGAGCACAAATTGGGGCATACGGCCTCGCTTGACAACATGGAAATGGACAACGACCATCATAAAAATTCCCTTGACTAATTGAACACAATGATAGAATTATGAGAACCAATAAATTCGGTCCCATTTTTATTCCCGATCCGATGAGCTAAAACAATATTCAGAGTCAATGTCAATTCTAACAACAGAAAGTTTTTAGACAAATGTTTCACTCTCTCGTCAAATGTCACACTGAATTGACTCACAAAAACGGGACAAGCTTAAGACTTGACAAAGAGAATTAATAAAATAAATATTTGTTTTTTTTTGTAAATGTTGAAATTGGACATTTATTAAATAATTGTGTCAAGCTCAATCATAAAAATTATGAGGTCTTGACTAACCTCTTTATTTTATTTGTGTAAGTGTCAGCAATTAAAAAATGTGATGATGTCAAATGGCAAGTCCAGAAATATCTATTTAATTATTAATCATCATGGAATTTTTAGTACATTGCAAAAAAACGCATTTTTATTACAGTCCATTGAATGGACTCCCATTCCATACAAATAAGGAACGATGCGATGCGACGCAATGGACAGAGAAAGAGCGGAAGGAGAAAATAAATTAATTACGAAAAATGTAAACAAATTAAATTAGCATTTTTTGTCATGTTGCAATGAGTCTCTTAAAATGCATTGAAAAATAATTGTGTCGAATTGGAATCAAAATATTCACTCCATCTTCCATTTTATTTGTAATTCCAAAATGAATCATTCCAATTCCAATTCATTTGGGAATAAAAATGAAACTTTCAACATGTTGCAAAATTGGAGTCGTATAAAATGTGTAGCCTACATTTTTTAAAAATGGGACAAATTGTACGAGAGCATACAATACATATATATAGCCTTGCAAACTTGAAATCCCAGTCCTCAATCTCCTTTTGAATGAAAAAAGTTGTACAAAATATAAATTAAATTCAATATCCCTCCATCTCAAATTACACTAAACTAAATTTCTTGTGACAATTTTATATTATTTTTGTTAAGTTGATCTCAAATATCGAATTAACTTTAGCTATGCCTTTTTTTATTACTGTTTGCAAATTATTTGCTACAGCTGTCCATTTTAGTTATTTTATTTTTTTGCGAGAAAATGAGAGAATCAATCCGAGGAATTAAACCTGATAAATGTCATCTTTGTCCCATGTTATACATGTGTTTTTTACATCACAAGTATGTACATGAATAGAACTACACGAAGGTAGAACGTTCCATTCAATCATAGGGAACAACAAGATAAATAATTATTTTGGGTCCTCTTTCCTCAACATTGGGAGTACATGGTTATGAGGGATTTCCATAATTAATTTTATGCAGGATTTAAACGCCACTTGCCTCATTTTCCATCCGTCTCACTTGGAATAATTTCCTATTCAATCCATGTTCTTAATACATATGTACATCCACGCTCTACTCTCATAACAAGAAAATTCAAAGCATCTCCATCAAAATTTTGCTGACTTGGAGTAAAAAGCTTGTCCTAATAATAATACAATGGCCTATATCCTACAAAGTAGAGAAAATGCATGCAGAGTCGATAATTACCCCCCAGTCTACACTATTTCTATGAGAAGAGGGGGGGCTGATTTTAATATGTACCTATAGGAAGGAAGAGGGAGAAGGGGGCATCGATTTTGGTAGAAAGTTGAGCGGGACGTGGAATGATGACTGTGTGTGTACTAGTACCTCCTGTGTTATACGAATATGAGAAAAATGAGACCAGCTTTAATGTAAACTTGTGGATATACACACACATATGTACATATATATAAACTTCGTGACCTAGCATCATTAATCTTGTGGAAGATATTCCAATATGTAGAGAGAGACGGAGCAGAATCCCCCCCCCCTCAGTCACTCCTACACGCACTCAATCTGGAACGATTAATTGCAAGTTGGAAAATATCGTAAATCTATTATTTTCTATGAAATTATCAAAGACGTAAGTTCAAGATGACGAGAGAGTCATTAGGATTAGGTATGAGAAAAGAAAATTGTGAAATCTTGTTTCATTTTTAATATCCCTTGTACATGGAAACATTTTTTTTCTTTATGATTCTTCATTATTAAAGAAAAATATATTCAAGTATTTAAAAATAATTAGTAAAATATTATGCTCTCTTGAGTATTTTTTTCTACATAAACTTTAACGCCATTCAACTCAACTGTCTCCGGTTCGAGTGTTTAATTTAGAGAAGGAGACCAATTTGTTCAAGACAAGGTTCAATGAGGGCTGATTATTTGTAATTGATATGTTCCATAGTTTATAAAAGTTGACTATATTTTGTTGACATATCGGAATAGGATCGTGAGTTGTAACATATTATTAATGCTTGGAGAAGTGGAAAAAAAGCACACATCTTTTTTTCATGATTAATTGATACATGTTACATTTGTCATAAGTACACTCTTTTCATTTTTAAACATTGAGTGAATGGATGAGGGAATAAGATTTCCTATCCGGCTAGAGTTTTTTGAGGGTTAATTAATAACTCTCTTTTTTATTCTTTTGTACAAAAATGTACTTTGTAACAATAACATTTCGTTTAAATGTAGTTAACAAAAATTCTTATGATGAAAAAACATCATGATCAATTACTAATTTTAACATGAAAAACAAAGTTTGTTAAGTTGTGTGTGTTAAAGTACTTTTGAAGAAATAGAAGAGAAGAATTTTTAAGTACATATTATGGAGTACAACTTATTAAATTATAGAAATTCACTGGTATACTTACAAAATCCATCTGAGAGTACCATTCTTGCGCTTGTGGTAGGAGTAGTAAAAGATCTAATATCAACGACGAAATATTTTGAGTCGTTTTAATTAATATTTCTTTAATTTATTCAGAAACATTGACCCTTGTTGTGGTGCTCATAGGAATTCTCATGAATGTCGGCTTCTGTGTAGGAATTAATGAAGAAAATTAATATAATATAAAAACTTTATTAAATGTATAGTGCCTGGTATGTAGTGTAAGTAATGCCTATAGTAGGTATGATAACTATAGGATCAAAAAATAGTTTTAAAATAATTTCGTACCCGTTGCCCAATTTCTTTGTACAGTTGTTCCATTCTTTGTGAAGTTGTCACTGAATTTCCAACATTCCTCTCATCACAGCCTTGATGACTATTAGCACATTCAACTTTTACGGTTGATAATGCATCAGTGCTAATCTTTTTAAAGGCCATGGCAGTCTGCTCAATCAACTTACTCAAGTCCTAATATAATTTAAAATGGTATCAAAAGATTTGTAATTAGTAATACCTATTAGATGATTAAATATAAGAATATAAAAAATAATGTAAAATTAAACATTATGATAATTAAATTAAAAGTTGATCAAGCGTACCGGCTTTTCATCTTTGTCACTTTTATCTTGATTTTCATGCGAGTAATTTAAAGTTTGTACATTTGAAACTATCCCAACATGAAATTTCTTTTCAACTTGAAAATTACATCTATCAACACTACCAAAGGTCACGTGTCTTGGTGCTTTAGCGAAATCTGTATCAAATTAATATAAAAAATGTTGTATACTAGCACAGAAATGCCATACCCAAAGTAAGTATGTAGACATAGTAGTATCACATTCATAAAATTATAATTATTAAAAAAAATGTGATGTTACTAACCACTGCACGCATCAGTCTTTTCTGGTTTAGTCAGTACAGGATTAAGGTAATCATATGATTCGTCAGAAACTAATTTCTAAAATGCCAGGACACAATAAATATGTACAAATATTCATGGAATATTAATTGATTGTGGTTGGAACGGAATAAATTAATATTAAAATCTTCATAATGCCATTAATACCTGCAATAATGATGAGGATGAGTCATCTCTCACTAGTTTTGTACTATTAGCACCTCGAGTTTGAGATTTATCTTGACTACTTGCAGAAGATTTACAGTCTGAAGATATAAATTATTTGGTGTCATTAATCTTTTGAAAGTGAAATTAATATAATTTATCAATGATCCATTATTTTAATAACATACTATTCTTACCTTCAATATCAACTTCAGCAATTGGCAGGAGTTTCATTGCTGCAGTCTTGTCTATTCCATCAATAAAAGGTTCTACTTTTTTCACAATATTCAATGGACAATGGCCATCCTATAATAATAATTAATTGTAATATCCCATATATTATGTTGAACCCTTGTAATTAAGTATTTTGTGAATAGTTTTCTACAAGTCTCACAGTTTTCAAAAAGTCCTGAATCAATGACATACATTGTCGACTCTCATGCCGGTCCATAAAGCAAATGCCGACATTCTCTGTTTTACCTTTAACATAAATGTACACATAATTATTATCACCATGTTTGCTCCATCATGACATATGGCAATTTGATGGTAATCAAGATTCTCTTACCAGTATTCCACTTTACATTCAACACAAAGTATCGTTTGGAATCGACACAAGGAATGAGAGACTGTCCAGGATATTCATTAACGATGCATTCAGCCCATTTGGTTTTTCCAAGTTTTGACGATACGTCCAATTTCAGACAACATTTCTTAATGCCCATGGCCAACACTTCAAGGTCAATAATCAAATAATTATTGAGTTCCCATGACTTAGCCCTAATTACATTTAAAACATAAGAAAATGTGAATCTATTCATCATCATTAACAAGACACAAGTGTGTCAACTTACCGGTAAAATTTAGTTCTCCATTGTTCTATCGCAAATAAGTAGACATTTGTCTTGTACAGTACATCACTCGACCCTGCCATTCTGGATCAAAATTTTGATAATCTTACACTACTAATACAATGCAATGGAAAAGGTTAATTAATGATTAATTATTAATCACAGTTAAATTTCTTGTTACATCTGAAATTTTTTAAAATTTTTTTTACTAGTTCAAATCACTCTAATTCCCTCCCTCTCGCTCTATACCTCTTGCCATCGCTTCATTCGACCTTGACCTCGATCTTGACCTGGACACGATTACTTAAAGTTTACAAGGCTATTAATTTCCATGACAACATGGCTTTAATTGAAATCCATCGTACATTCTCTCAAGTTTGCACATGTCCATTACTTTAATTGAGATGTCTTTGCATAGTTATTAAGTTTTGAATTGAATAAAATTAGAATAAATCAACAAATTAATATGAATAATTCATATTTCCTAAAGTTTTTCCTTAACTAACCAGAAAAAAACTTTTAAAATGATTCTCTTCAACCTGTAGAACATTTTCCGGAGTTCAACTCATACTATAGAGTATAAAGTGCATTGACAAAAAGAAAGATGCTCCAGAACAAAAAAAACTGGAGAATTCCAGGCCAGTAAATAAGAAGAAGAGAGTGAATAATTGAATTACAAAGTCAATTATTTTACACTAGAAAAAGAGAAAGAGAAAAAAACAAGTCCAACTTTTTAATAAATCTCTCCAATTATTGTGAATAAAACTCTTGTCTCCCTCCATCTCCTTTGTGTTACTTGCCATCTCATCTTGATCTGATTCTTTAGAAAATCCTCTAATCGATCAAATGTCAGGATCGATAGACTGCCAAAGAAAGGAAAAAAAACCTTGGAATTTTCATCAAGTCCACACGTGGAAAGAGTAAATCAAAATGTGTACAAAATAGAGAAAATTTCAGGTGTGTACTCGTCTCTACAGTCCACGACGCAATGTCAATAAACACAAGATTGGAGTCGACTAAAGAAGAGAAGAAGAAAAAATAGAGAAAAACAATGAAATAAGAAGCAATTTCCCACTCACAAATTCCGGTCAGACTCCCCACCACCACCGTTTGCTTGCCCCCCTCCCCTCCTCTTGAGAAAAGTTAAAGAAGAGAAGCAAGAGTTCGAGGAAAGAGACGGAGGGAAAAAGTTACAAGTAAATAAATGAAATCTCATATGTGCTCCTTATGAAAAATTCTCCTCCAACTTTTTCCTCCTTTTATTTATCAATTTATATAGATAGCAACAGCAACAAACAAAAAAAGAGCTGGAGAGAGAGGGAGGAGGGGGAGGGGGTTTAGTCACCAAACATTTAAGTTGAATCCTCACTAATTACAAATTAAATTTCCGCCCTAGCAAAAAAAAATTGGAAGCCCTCTTGACACACATGGAATCAATGATGACCTTCTCAATTGTAACTATCCCATAAAAGTGTAGTGTTGAAATCCACGAGACTTTCTCCTCGTCCTTCTTCATTTCATAAGAAAGAGAGAAAGTCTTGAGCAGCACGCGTGTAACCATGACCACATGGTTTCTCTTTTTTTGTAGACAAAATCTATAGCCGCCCCCCCCCTCAAAAGAGAAATCCAAGAGGGGAAAGTAAAATGAAATGAAATTTTCCTCTCTATAATATTACTACTAGAAATAGAAACTGTGTTTTGTAAACTTTCTTCATTCTGAGTCTGACGATGCGTAGAGAAAGAGAGAGAGAAAGTAGTTGCAAGTTAATGGAGAAAATAGGAAGAAAAGGTTCAAGTTGGACACAAAAGGGGAAACTTGACGTTGGGCGAGAGAGAAAACTCCGAAAAAATGTCTCTTGATGATGACATGGGAATTTTGAGTTTTTTTGGGGGGAGTCCCATTTGAGGAGTCCCCGTATCCTTGAGACGGTGGCCCACTTGAGATTGTGAACCAAATGATTGTGGAATTGTTGAGAGAATGAGGAATGAGACAAAAAATGGGGAGGGTATGCTTCATCTCCGTTGAGATTGATGGAGTCTCTCACCCAAAAAAAGAGACTCATCGATCCAATGCATCATCATCGACCTTTCCTATAATTTTAATCTTTGAACATTGTAGAGAGAAAGCATGAGTCATCAGGAGAAAGAGAGAGAGAGAGAGACCATTTCAAGGAGAAAACCTCATGACGACAGTCAACAAATTTATTATACATATTATTCACCTTAATCTTCATCACAATACCCTTTTTCAAAGAACATCAAAAACTCTTTAGTACAAACGACAACCCCTCTAGGCCTCTCCCCGCCCCCTCCTTTCTTTGTTTACTCTTCGCTTTACATTTTCTATTTTTAAAATGTGCTTTCCTTCTGTTAATTACACGCTGAAGAAAATTTTATTCAAATTGCTATTTTAACTATCAAGTCTTGAAATTAACTTTGGAAAATTTATTTTTAAAGCCCAAGTCCAAAGGGATACGCATCGACATTGAGTTTGTGTTCTTTTTGTCATTTTAATGACAAGGAAAATATTTTTTTTTTAGACAAAATCCCTCTGGAGACTTTTCAGTCAATTTATCCATGTCAAGATTATCCTCATGGACAAATTTCTCTCTCCAGTAAAAGCTAAAAAAAATAACTCTTCATTAAATTTATTCTGTTGACT
The DNA here is from genome assembly GCA_034700945.1 of Arrhopalites spinosus. NCBI lineage: Eukaryota > Metazoa > Arthropoda > Collembola > Symphypleona > Arrhopalitidae > Arrhopalites > Arrhopalites spinosus. The sequence continues at coordinate 8,709 of JAQIVZ010000426.1, forward strand.
GGCTTAAAATAGTTGGAAAAAAAGATGAGAGGGGGGTCAGTTGTCAGAATGGAGAAAAGATGAGGGGGACACAGATTTTCAATGGGCTTTGGCTAGAGGACAAGAAAAGTGAAGAGGAAAGAGAGCAACAGTAGCAATTGTAAGGGAGAGAGTAAATACAAGAACTAAGATAATTTCCGGTCACGTTTTTCTCTTTCCTTTTTAGAATTCCAGACCTTCGCCAAAATCCCTCAGGACTTTTCCTTCTTACTAATAAAATTCCCCTCTCTCTATTTTTTAGACCTTCCATCGCCATTGCGGCCCACTTATCAACACCCCCTCCCCTCCTTTCCATGTTTCCAGTTTCCAAAAAACTTTTTGAGTTTTTGAGGAGAAAGGAGGGAAAGTGTGCGACGTGCGTGTGTGTACATTTTATCTGATACTCGTTTAATTACATGATTCTTGACAGTTTATTTAACCCCATATCTCTAACTATTGTCATTAAAATAGTGTCCACACAATTTAAAATTCAAGTCTCATTCCATTTTCAAATGAACATTCTCATTTTGTCTTGCATGACATTTTATAATTAAATGAAGAGAGCAAAAAGGAGGAGATGGGAAAAGATCTTAGTCTAAAAAAATAATTAATTTTTTATACTCATCTTAATTTTATTTTTAAAAAACATTTCTTTTAAATTCAATTTAAATACAAAAAAAAAAATTTCAAACTTGAACGCCGATTAAAATTTATTTGTCTGTAAAAGGACAATCAAATTTCACTAGAGAACGACTTCTATTATTTCTAGTTAAGAAATAAAAAATAATTCCAACTTTAATAGAATTGAGCATCAACTTACGACCAAAGAAAAATAAAAAGAATTCAATTTCTTGCAACCCCCTGGAAATTCAAGAAGGACTATGTGAAAAAAAAGTTTGGATCCCAGATCCAAAAAAATTGAAGTCATTCATCTCCAAACAAAAATTCCCCGAAAAAGTCTCTCTCTTCCAGGCAGAGAATGAGATAGACATGAAGATTCGAGTTAAGGATTTTTTTCAAAAGAGGAAAATAAAATATTGAAATGGAGATTAAAATTGGATCTCCAAAAAAGGGAGCTTTAGGTTCTCTTTATTTGAGAATAAAAAAAAGAGGTTAAGGGTGACCTTGATGTCCCTATTGACTTTGATTCCCCAAATTCATTGAGAAGTCACTCGATTTGAATTAAATTCCACGAGGATGGGAGAGACAAGAGGAAGATGAAAAGGAGGGAGAATAAAGATAAATAAATATTATCGATTCTTAAATGAAATGACAGGGAGTAATGATGATACCCAGTTTTCCCTCCAAAAAAAAGAGGAGGCAAGACTAATCGCAAGTCTTGTTTTCCCGTCCATATTACAAAGTTTATTGATTCAGCACTTGAAAGGAGAAAAAGCCAGAACCCCCCCAAAAAAGTAGAGGCGTCTCTGTCTACAGAGACTAAGAAGTTGGCCTCCTCTTCATGTACATCCTGCACTAGTTTAGTTTTACAAAAGACGGAGAGGAACCAGGATTCAAAATGTGTCTACATTCTAACATTGCAGTGATACAGTGAACAGCAGCTGAAACCTATTTATTTTATTTTCCTTTTTTTCTCTTTTCTTAATTTCTCATTGTTTTATCTCTCTCTTTTTTTCAAAAGAGAAAAAAAAGGATTAAATAAATAAACTTAAGAGACTAAGAAACTTTCACAATCACTATTTAATTATAGATCAACCATAAAAAATATTCCCAAATTCCCAAACAAAAAAAAATTCCCCAAAGTCAAGACAAAGACAAAAGATGAAAGGAGAAAACTGGAGGCTTGTGTGTATTATCTCACTGTGTATGTACATGTATGTGGAGATACACAAAAGCGGTAAAAAAGGGGACTTGGGTATTTCCCTTTATTTTTCTTTGTTTTATTTAGCTTGAGGACGTCGAGACACAAAAAAAATCAAGAGTCAAATGCAAATAATCAAAATCTACAGCCTCTCCTTCTTCCTTTTGACTCTGTACCAGTACAACCTACAGACTTTTTTCTCATTCTCTTCCATGAAACAGAGACGCAGTGCAGGTGGGCTGATTTATTTGACTAATTTTGAGCCATCTTTTTTTTCCCTTTCCGGTCGTTTCATCTCTCTTTGAAATATAAAAGAGGAAATTGGTTGGGTATATGTAAATAAAGGTCAGTTTTAAATTATTTTAAATAATTAACTTTTTTATCCAATATCCCTACATGGGACATGGAACAGTTGACATTTTTTTTTGTCTTTGGAGAAATTAAAATCTTTTTCTTGTAAGAGCCGTCTCTTTCTTTAAGTACCAATTTTTTGGGGAGTTTTTACTACACAAAAGGGGCCATTGTATTTTAAGAGGGGCACTCAAGGTGAAAAGATGGGGATGTGATGGATAATGCATAAAATGGTTAATTTATTTACTGGAGATAAAGGGAGGATAATAGAGACTTGGAACTTGTTCTCATAAAATAAATGTAATTAATAGCCTTTCTCTCTCCCTCCCTCCTTTTACTCTTACAAGTTCTTTTTTTAATTGTACACTATCCCAATTTGAGTCCTAATTATAACATTTTATCTCTTGTTACTCTATTTTACTACTTACGCGTACAACCTACAACTCTTAAAAATAGAGCCATTTTTTTGTGCACAAAAATTTTGTGCACATGTTTTATGATCACTTTGGAAAACAAATGTTTTTTTATACAAAATTTTAAAAGGACATGAAAAATACTTTACTGAGACGCTCTTTGTTCCAAATTTCTCAAAGAATCTTCTTGTCCAAGATTTTCTCTACTTTGCCTTCACGCAAGAGAATCTGTTACGCATTCATGAAAATAAAAAGAACTTTGTTTTTTTGGGTCCCACAAAACCACTATCACCTCCACAGAAAAAAAGAGTTTACAGTGAAACTGAAACTGCCACATTTTTTTATGGACTCTCCTTTTTCCCTACTCTCAACTTGACCTCTTCTCCGAGTGAGTTGAGACTCGGCGGTGGCTCTCAATAAAAAATAAATTAGGGATCGGGTACAAGATAGCGGGCAATGTGATGCCTTGCCAGTGGAGGGATTTTTTTTTCTGGGCCATTTTTTTCCTTCTCTCCACGTTTTTACACTCCCACTTTTATTATTTTCCTCGCAGCTTGTCTCCTTTCGGACATTCATCTTCCGTTTTCTCTCCATGGGGGGTAGGGGGGGGGGTCGAGACGGTGCCATTTGTGTGTCTACTTTATGCCCATCTGTAGATGGATACTCTTCCACAGATACATGTAGCCCAATATTTGATTTCTTTTTATATTTTATTAAAACTTGTCCCTGACTTTCTCCAACCCCCCTCCTCGCTCTCTCTCTTTTGTTGTACTTTCTTTTTTGTTCGAGTCAGGAGAAAGTTTCAAAACCTTGAATATACACGAAGAGACGTGGCTTGTATTAATTCATGATTTTTCACGGCAGTCCCCGCCCCCCAATTTTTTTCTCCCGTTTCAACAGAATTTTGACTCAACATGTCAAGTCATTGCACCCGCACCCGCTTTCTTTTTTTGGAGGATTGAGAGGAGGGGGGGGGAGGAAGCCAAGGCCAAGAGAATTATTATTTTTATTTTTTTCTGTAAGCCGATATCAAAAAACTCCTTAATTGCTTTCTCTTTAGAGAAAGTGAGGGGCTTAGTCATGGAACTTGGATTTTGAATTTTTATGAGCATTCCCTCAACAAACTCGGGAGAAAGTCTGAGAGGGAAAGTCTCTCTTTCTCTCTCTGGGGACTATAAAAATAAGGGAAGGTCTTATAATTTTATTATCTTTCTTTTTTTGAAACATGTCTACATATTTAATAGCACTGTCAATGTCTCTCATAATTTCTTGTCTTGTCAATCTCTTTACAATTCTTGTTAAACTTTTTCCAATCTTCCCTCAGGCTCCTCCAACTTTCTTTTTTTATTTTTTAGAGTGATGAGGAAATTAACTCAAAAATTTGATTCTCTCCTCGTGTCTCTCACAGACTTTTTTCTTTTGTAAAAAATGAATTGCAGCTTGTCTCTTTCAACTTCATTAATTTCTGGGAAGGTGAGAGTAGGAGAAAGTTTTTTAAAAGGGGGGAAGGGGATCATATCAAGGGAATTGATCACGTGACTTAATTAATCTCGTAGCGTCTTCCCTATCTAATTTCCAATTCTTCTCCTTCCTTCTTTCCAACTTGAAATGACGGAGAATTTCAGTAAAAAAATCATTTTTTCTATTTCCATCCAAAGATTCAATCGAGGGGGAGGGGTAAGATAAAGTGTTGGATGGTAGAATGAGACAAAAGAAATAGAGATTGTCAATCTTACTTTTTATATCATCTCTTGATAACAAAAGAGAAAGTATAAACAATTTGCTCTTTCTCATCACCGCCTACTCCCAATTCCCAAAGGAAAAAAAAGATTCCTTTCATCTTTTTTTTGTGTAAACTCCCATCCTTTTGTAATGAACTTTCGACCTCTCTATAACCCCGTGAAAATATAAACGGAAAAAAACTATTCACTTGATTTTTCGTGTGTATAAATTTTGAATCTTTTTCATGTCCATCAACTTCCATATGGTCCTCTCTCTCTCTCTCTCTCTCTCTCTCTCTTGCTTTCTCTCTGTAAATCTTGTAATCAAAATAAAAAGAAAGACCAGTCGGACTGAAACTTTACTCAATTTCTTTGAGTAGAGAAAATAGCAAATGAAAATGGAAGATTTTTCATGAAGAAAGTGAAATTTCTCTTTGAGCCGGGTGTTTTTCATGACCCTCTAAACTTTTTATGTTTGGGCTTTCTCTCTTTTTTGGTTGGCATAAAAAGTGGCTCCATATTCCAGCCGCATCCTCTTCCTTTTTTCTGCATAAAAATTTCTACCAGGTATTCTCTCCCCCCCTGAACACCTCACCCCTGGCGTATTCGGATTTTTGTACGTGTTATCCTCCTTCCCGAAACCCGCCTTGTTTACAGTGGTAGGGTTTTTTTTATTATTTTTGGGATTCATTATCTTTCCTCGTTATTACCCCCTTTACCCATGGACGCTCAAATTAAGTGGAAAATAGGTAAACATAACAAAAAAAAGTTTTATTTACTCTGTAGCCTTAAACGCAAATTGGAATCAGAAAAAAATAGAGAGAAAGTGGAGGAGGGAAAGGGTAAAAAAATGAGGAAATAAAATTGTAAGGAGGGGCCATCATTTCGGGCTTCCCTGGAAAACTTTCTCTCTCCCTGTCTTTCTTGTAGAATGAGAAGGAATCTTGTTTCATCCTTCTTAGAGCGTCATCTTAATTGAAAATTTTCCCCGTTGCTTTCTCTCCAGTTAATCAAGAGAGAAAATCCCTCCAAGCTTTAGCTTTTTAGCTGTAGTACTTGCTCTTTAGAGAGGATTCTTGATGAAATGATTTCTATTCACAGAGCCTCCTCTCCAACTCTTAAATTCCGGTCAGTTCCTTCCTCCACGCTTTCTGTCTTTATCTCTCGTCTCTCTTCCAAAATGGGCTCTGGTTTGTTGGGGGAAAGTATGAAATTCAAAATTTCATTTATAAAATAATTTCGTGTAAATTGTACAACAAAAAAGTCTCAAACAGAGAAAGTTTACAAGAAAGAGAGAGAGAGAGAGACAATATTGTAACAATTACAATTCACGAGGATCTTGAAAGAATGGCCGTGACAATTAGGGACATGAAAAAAGAGAGAAAGGAAGGGGACAAGAAATAACAAGAAATTTGGTCCATGGCTTAAACTAAAGTATCAATTGAATTGTATAACCCAAATACAAAGTACAAGAGAGGACTTTCTCCTTTTTTGTCTCTCTCTCTCTTGTGTACTTGGACAAGGGACGACATGGGTTTAGACTTTATCCACATTTTGTCTTGCCCTTGTTGTGACTTTAAGCTTGGGAAAAATGGGGAAAGTTTCCCCCAGAGTAGGGACGATAAACCTGGTTTTTATGGCCTGGATTCTTCTACACACACAAAAACACATTCCCCTTGATTTTCATTGACTCGCCTGGTAGATTTTAGTCCCCCCCTCTCTCTCCTCTCCTTTGTGAGGGAAATTAAGTAAATAGACTCAAAGGCACAAGTCAAGGAATATGTCCACAACCAAAGTACACAGTTTTCTGTCAAAGTGATCCCGGGGAATTGAAAATGAACCTGAATTCGTCCCATATTTCTCCAAACTAGAAACATTTTCTAGGCATGGAACATTTCCTTGATTCTCAGATTTGTAGCCCACATTTTTCTTTACTACTAAACTAAACCCCCCTTCCCCCCTTTCTCTCATTTTCTCTCTTTCTATTTAATTGTAGAGTTGGATTAAGTTGGAGTGTCCATCTCTTAAATTTATAAAATTTTCTCCGTCTCCTGGTATTGGCATTCTTGCTTTTGTCGTCATTGTTAATAAAGTCCACATTTTAGAAGCCACTTTGGAAGAAAATCCACTCAAGACAAAGAGAAACGTGCAAGTTTCTTTCTTGTTTGGCGTGAGCTGAGAAAATCTTGCCCCTCTCATCCAATCCCTCAGCCATCCTTCCAAGTGTCAATTACAAACCGAATTAATGTTACGGCTACACCTGACTTCCCCCTAAAAATACTCTATCGTTAAAATACTAATGGGCAATAGAAGTTGACGGGCTTTGGTTGTCAGCTTTTACAAAAGTAATTAGAACTACTCGAGAAGGAGATGAAGAATTTTTTTGGGTTCATTTTCACGCCACACAAAATCTTTCTCTTTTTTTAGACTCGACCACAATTAAAACAGTTTCTCCATTACAAATAGAACCATAAATAATAATTTAGGTAAAATTGAATTTTGTATCTCCAAACATAATTTTGGAGGTGTTCAAAATGATAATTCATAGTTTATTTTTTTAAGATGAGGAAGAGTCAAGATGAAGAAAAGAAAAAGCGATAAAAAATATTTTTGTCCCAGGTTGAGTTGAATGAAAAGGCCAATATTTTTGTTTCATTTTCACTCACACCGTCTCTCTCTCTTTTGTTTCACAGGGACTGGCAAATCCCAAGCGGAAGCTTGTGGGTGGTTGACTCTTTTCCCTCGTGAGATTTTGAGTAGGCGAAGACACAAGACAAGCCAAAAAAAATGAACTGATCGTAATTGGAAAAGTGTAAATAGTTTTCCACGCACGTCCTTCCTTCCATCCCCTCCCCTTCCCCCTCCTCAGTCTCTTTACTTGTCCATGTGAATTTTGGAATTCTGGTCATTTTTCCTCCCGTTTGACAGATGTGATGACGGTCATAAAAATAATTCTTTTTGTCCTTGTTTCAAAAGATTCCCCCAGAAAAAATCATCACGTCAGAATGAGAATCACATGATCCCTAATCTCAGAGGAGGCTCAACTTTCCTTAATACTTTGAGTCCCTTGACAGAGAAGAAAGCCCCAGAAAAAAGTTTTTTTAGAGTCAATTTTATTAACAAAAATTCAATTTTTATACAATTAACTTGAATTATAAAAGTAGTCAATAAAATTTTGATTAATGTCAGTGCATGACTAGGTACAAAAAAAAGTTGACTGCATCAAATAAATTTATATGGGAAGAAAATAAAATGCAAAATAAAATGGAGGCTCCATTTTTATTTTCAACATAATTTTTAAATATTTATTAAAATGACAAGTCACCCAAGTAAAAAAATTCCCATCTAAACAATAGAAAAAAAAGTTTCCCAAAGGTTCTATTGCTTTCTTTTTTATCTCCATAAAAATGAATGAAGTCTTGTCATTTTTCTGCACAATAAAAAGCCGACGTTGCAACGATCCCATTTTTGCAAAAAAAAATTGTATAAACATTTTCAGTCATATTTCCAGTCCCAAAAGAAATATTTCTACATAAAAAAAAGTTTCTTTTGTTTCCAATTGTAGGGGAGGTCGGGGTCAGGATATTCCTCAAGGAGTAGAGAGAAAGTAGAGAAAAGGGGGGAGGTAGGGGTGGGATTCTAGTCGTAAGTTTTAATGTGATGAGATAAATCACAATGAAAATTGTTTGATTCCATCCAAAGTTTCTCAAGGAGTGGACGAGAATAGACAAGGCCTGAAATTGTTCGAGGGAAAAGGTGAAAACGTTGAAAAGGCGGGGGAGAGTCGAGGGAATAAAAGAGAGAGAAAGTCCTCGAGCCAAAAAATTCCTCATTTATTGAGAAAACTCAATACTCCCAACCTTTTCATTAAACCCAAAGAAAATGGAGAAAGGACAAAGACAAGGAAAATGACGAGGAGGACAATGAGAAGGTTGGACTTTGGCCGAAAAAAGAGAAAAAAAAGAAGAAAAAAGACGAAGACGAATGAGGGGCCTAGCTACCTTCTATACACTTTGATAAAGTTATAAACGATTTTTGTCTACCTTTCTCTCCTATTATCTCTTTGAATTGAATGGAGAACACAGAGAGAGACAGAGTAGGGCAACTTGCAATCACAATCTCATCCATTCCCCCCATTTTTGTGTAGTTCAAATAGAACAAGACCCATCTCCATTTTAACTTTCACTCCCAGTCTCACTAAATAAAATAAAAAAAAGTTTTTGGAACATTTCCACTGGTTTAGAATTACCTCATTAATTATAAAAATATACACCTTTTGTCATTTTCATCCTTTCTACATTTTATTTACCAAGAGAATTTTCTACATGACATTTATCCTACATTGTACAATGTTACTTTTGAGAAAATAAATAAAAAAGGAAGAGAAAATCAAAGATTTTTTTGAAAAAAAAGACAAAGAGAAAATGGTAATAAATCTGATTCTAGTTAGTGTTTGAATAAAGAAAAGAGATGAAGATGAATGAGTGGAACCACAGATCATCAAAGCGTCTCACTAATTACTCAATGGAAGAAGCTCAGTCAACTCATTGAATCGCATCATCAGCTCCGATTACAATGGATGACCGAATTTCATTCCTTTACCCTTCAAAAGCTTGTCTCTCTCTCTCTCTTCTAGGGAGGGTGTACATGTGTCCCCAGTCAAAATCAGCAATTAATTCAAATCACAAATCCATGAAGACCGTCTCACCAAATCCTCCTCTCCCTCCCTTGTCTATTTCTAATCTCACATGCATGCTTTATGAAGCCTGTAAACCACTTTCAGGATTCCCATTGTCTTCCATCTCAATCTGAATTCTCTACCATTTTGGCTACATTCTTGGAGAGAGATAAATAATGAATGGAATTTAAACACAAGAGATTTTTTTGACTCATTAAACAAAAATTTATTTATGTGATTCAAAATGATAAATTAATTAATTTTATCTCTCTCTTCCTCTTTCTCTTCAATACTTTTTCATTGCCATTTCTATTATGTAAAAAATAACAAAGAATTGTACAATTAGCCTTTACTTGCTAATTCTTTCTTTTGACATTTCTCGAGAAAATTCATGAAGATGGAGATGATGGAGGTGAGGCTCAATTTGCAGGTTGCTTCTAATCACAAAAAAAAAGAAAAAAAGTACACGCCCCTTTTCTTTATCATCTTTTGTTACTTTCATTCCTGGAGTCTTTTTTTGAGAGAGGACGAGAAGATGATTAGAGATGCGACGGCACGATTTAACTTCCGTTCTCACGCATTAAAACACTCCATGTCTCTCCATTGTTATTTTTCAAATTATTTTGCATGCATGCAAATTGCATTCTTTTTTGCTCCCTCTAGCCTCCTCTCTCTCTCGCAATCTCACAACAAAATTTATGCTGGAGCATTAATTCATGATTCCAGTTTCAACAAGAAAAAAATGTCCTTTTTTCTATACGCTCAAATTCCCTTGACTCTTGTGCGTTAAATTTTTGTCCTACACAAGAAAAAAAACTGGTTTAGTCTAGAAATTAAGAATTATTTAAATTTCAGTGACACTTTAATCTAAAAATAGTCTCCTTTGTTCTTGTTTATATAAAAAAGAGCTGTGGATAATTTACAAAATGGAGAGAGAATGGAATTTTCTTTTTTTGTCACCTCTAGTCTATTTTTTGTCTTTTTTTTTATTGATTGTTTCATTTGGACGTGTTAAAGGAGGGGGATTGGAATGGCGGAAATATGAGAATTTTTATCATTGAGCCCCCCCTCCCTCCCTCCTCATTTTTCCCTTAGGTTTGATGAATGGCCTTGACGAGTGTCGAGAGGAGGAACGGAGATCGAAACTCGTGTACATTGTCAGCCTTTACCACCAACCAGCCTAAATTGATCAATTCAGGAGCTTTCCCATCTTTTCTCCAGTCACTCAAGATGAGACGGAGAAAAAGGAGGGGAGGGGGTATCAAAAATCCTAAAAAAAGAAAGAGCCTAATCTAATTGATCTACTGTCCCCATCTCCACCCACCCCTCTTATTTATTTCCCATCTTGCCCTTTTTTTGCTTTCACTGCATTCATTCTTTCCTGTTGTATGCAGTTTTTACAAGGAGAAAGTCTTTCACCGGAAGTTGCAACCCATTCCTTTTCATTTTTAATGTATTTTTTTGTTGTGTGAGTGAAAAGAAAGAGAGTCACGTGACTTGGACTCTGGTGAAATTTAAAATGACTGTAAAGAAAAGAGAAAGAATTACATGTAATTTGATCATGATCCATCTCAAGAGAAAATTTGTGAGTGAGAGTTGAGTTTGGGGAGAGAGTACTAATCCATTATTTTTTTTGGCTTTTTTCTTTTAAAAAAAAGGGGAAAAGAGTGGACAGAGAAAGTTGTCGTGGAGACACAGAGAGAAAGTGAGAGAGGAAAGAAGCATAATAATTTGTGTTTGTACGTTTTTTGTTGGATTTGGATCGATGAGGAACCGTCTCTTTCCGTTGGGTCGTTCCTTTATCATGTTTTTTTTCTGGGGGGGGGGGTATGTAGTTGTGGGGGAGAGATATAATCATGAGTGTCAGTCTGTGTATGTAAAGGGAAGAGGATGGTGCATAAGGTGGGGTATAAGGAGGGAGAAATGTGTGAGGATGAAAAGAGGAGAAAGTACAAGTTGGGAGATTAATGTGACTTGGTTTGGTCATCCAGAGTATGAGAGAGAGATCGAGGACAAGGATAAAACATGGAGAAAGTGCAGTTTTCCAAGAAACTGCCTTTGTCTCTGTCCCGAGGTTGACATTTCATTTATCAACGACTTCAAAACCCGCCCAATCTCTACAACTTTTGTCTTCTGTAGAAAAATAGAGATGAAAAAACAAGTGTACATACTTGACTAAAATTAAATGCTCAATTATTTCTTTTTTTAAATTCTCATTCCATTTTCTTTTTTTTATTGAGTTCCCTTTTTTTATGAGATGAAAATAAAGCCAATGATTATTGAAGGAGAAAGTCAACAAAAATTGTAGAAAGTGGCGGGTGCTTATATAAATAGAAATGACAAAAATGTTGAGCTACATTTTATTGATCATTCAATTTAATAGATTTCTTAATTATCATCAATACATTTAGATGGCCAATATAAGAATATTAGAAATGTCAGCTCATAATTTAAATTGAAAGAAAAATGGTTTTACTCCATAAAAAAAAGTTATCACAAAATTTCATTCATTATAATTCTTCTTAGGGTCGACATGGTCCATACATTTTTTTATATGCCGTTACTTGGTTCCCTCTCAAATCCTCTCACGTCACATTAGACTGACTAAAAGGATAATTTAGACTCTCGTTCCACCAAATGGCTACCACCAACTTTCTCACTCTTTCTTCATCTCCCCTTTTTTTCTTACCAAAAAAAAAATATCAAGCCCACTTTTCCTTTCCCGATAAAAAAAAAATATCCGCCTGAAAGTCCAAGTCAATTTCCCAATCCCCCAACTCACCTGACGATGGCAATCAGTCTCAATGCCTTTCTACTTAATATTTCATATAAAAAAATTCTTTTTTTCTTGGGCAAGGCTTTGAAGCTCAACCAAAATTAAATTTTATTATGACACCCAAGCCCATCCTCCCCACCATCCTTCAGACCTTTAGACTTAAGGGGAGGGGATGGGGAATGAAATTTATGAGAAAAGTTACACCAAACCATAGTCACACCTAGTTAACTTGATTTTCAAAAGGAGAGAGAGAGAGAGAGAGAGAGAAGATGATGATGATGAGGATGATGGAGATTCACACTCTTGAATTTATTACCAATGACAATTTCCATGTGCTACGTGTACAACTCTCGCTTCATCTTTAGACATGCTACGATTCATCCGCTTGTGGGAGGCTATGTAATCGACCCCAAAGCTTTCTCCTCCTCTTTCACTTGACATTTGCATGGAAATGTAAGGACGTTGTCATGTCTCTCTCTCTCTGCACCTGACCACCAAATAACAAAATTGCATTTGATGGTTATGCCAATTCCCTCAGTCCCTTGCCAGTCCTACCAGGACAAGTGTCTATCCCTTATAAGTATAACCGATTTGATTTATGAGGAGGGGAAATGACAGTGTGTCCTCTTTAACTGAGAATTCCCCCCCCTTCTTCTCCCTCCCATTTTCATTCGATTTTATTCAGAACCATTTAATTTATTTTATTCAAACCCATTCCCAAAATATTCTTCTGAATTCTTTCTACTTTTACACAATTTCAAGTAACGAGGACTTTCTCTAGGTAAGTATTGAACATAGTCCAAGTTTTATGGGAAAGGTTTTTTTTATTTTAAAATAAAAAGTTTAATATTTAAATTATACATTATTTTATTTTTATTCTCTATTTTACATGTATTTTTGTAAGAGTCCATTTTCTTTTTTGGAGATTTTTTCTATTGTCTATGAAATTGAGAAAAAGAATTGGTTTCAAAGTATTTTTTTGGATTAAAAAGAATGGCGGGATTAGGTAAAAAATGAAGAAACAATTAAATTTTTTAACTCGCTCTAGTCGCTCTCTCACTCCTTTTTTGAGGGCGAACAAAACAAATTCTTTTAATTCCACTTGGTTGCTATTGTGCATTGTCCAACGCGTTCCATTGGTTCTGGTTGCAAGTGATAAATCTTGTGGAATGAAATCTCAAGACAAACATCCTCTCCCCCCCTCTCTCTCCTTCTTAGAAAAAATGGCCATTTTTTTTACTTGTGAAAATTCTTCTTCTTTTTTGTCTCTTTTTCAAGCTCAAAACTTCTTATCTTAATTTTTTTATATATGAAAAATGTGTAAAGACGACTTTCTCTGAAATTTTTTTTAAGAGGTTTCAACTCAAAATACCGGAAAGGGAGAAGAGAATGGGAGAATTATTATGTTCATTGTGAGCTCATTTTTGTGATGAGATTGTGGATTTATGAGGAAAAATAATTGATTTTTCTTTTTTCCCTTCTTTATTTCTTTTTCTTTTTTTTTATTACTTTGAAAAAAAATGGTGGGGACTATTGAAATGGCTCAGTGTGATCCATTTGATTTTTTTTGTGTCAATGAAAGAAAATGGAGTCCATTTTCTTTACAATGATCTCAATAGTCCCAATTCTCTGTTTTTTTTTGTATGGGAAAATCAATTCTCTTAAACTTTTGACATGTCATAATATAAATTTTTTCCTATTATTCTCAACGGGGACTCAAAAAAATTGATTCTAGAAAAAAATGTCAAGTCGGGAATCAATTTTCAATTGAGAATCATGTGACAGGTACAGCTACTACAATAAATAAAATAAAAATAAATAAAAAATCATTTTTAAAAAAACCAAGGTGAATTATTCTCATCTCTGTTGTATTTCAATCATAAATAAAAAAAATAAATATTTTTTTTGAGTGTATTTGGCATGTTGGCAACTTATCCAAAATATTTTCAATTTATTTCATCGTGTGAGTTCTCGTCTCGAATCAGTGACAAAAAATATTTTCTAGACGGCAGCCATGCAACTAATTGATAAAAAGAGAGACGGGAATTTGATAATTTGAAATTGTCCTCAATTTTTTGAGGGGGTGGAGAGAGGAGGGAGGGTAGAAAAAAAATTAGTTGTGGAAAATGGAGATTGATTATGTCATGTGGATCCCTAATAAATAAAATGGGCGAGTGAGTGGAGGTGGTGAGTGGGGGAATAAATCTGGATTGGGCCCAAATTTCCTTGCGATTGGATCCATTTGATCCCCTCCACCTTGTACCCTGTCCAATATGCAGTCTTGTCATTTGTATGAATTTTCTCATGACTGGAATGAAAATGGCTCCAAAAAAAATATTGGGGACTAAAGAAATTCCCTTGGGGGCATTAATTTTTATTCAAGTGCTCGTACAGTCCACTTGTTTCTCTCTTGACCGTCAATCTGTCAATTTGTACGTGTCAATATCAAGATAGTCTAATGTACTTTCCCTCCACTTGACAATCTCCTAGCGGATCATCAAGACTTTCTCTTTTTGTGGATGGACTTTGGCTAGAGAGAGAGAGAGTGAAAGGGGAAAGGGGGGGATATTACCAAGGGGAAACGACGTCCTCTCCACTTCCTGTCTCATGACCATTCCCTCTCTCTCTCTCTCTCTCTCTCTCTAGTCCAAATACAAATTGAAGTTGGTTTTGAGAGAAATGTCCATTATTATTTCATTCCCTCATCGAAAGAGAGAGAGAAAGTTTCATTTTCTCTTTTTGATTCCCTCGTCCAATCCAAAATTGTCACAATTATTTTCATGGGGAGGTGAGCAAGGGTCATTTTTTTGTGAGAATTAATTACAAACCTTCATCATTTTCCTTTCTCTTTTTTTTAACTCCATTTATTCTGGGCTAAATTACATATTTATTTTTAGTTCAAGTCTCCAATTAAAAAGTCCATTTTTTTAAATGCATTTGTGTATCAAATGAAAGTTGATTTTTTATTGATTACATTAAATTGACTTGTAGGTCAGCATTGGAATTTATTTTGATTTTCTTCCTCAATTTAAATTGTTGTACAGCACAAGGCACAAAAGTTTGTAAAAATGTAAACATGTAAATGGGGGGTTGTTACACAGACTCGTTTTGCTTGTTAGAAACATGTTTTTGTTCATGTTTAAATCCCTTGATGATCATTATAATAATTAAGGGAGGTGAAAACAAGGAGCCAGTCCCCTCCCCCTGTCAACAAAGATTAAAACTGGTTCAACTTGTCTCTTGTCAAGAAAAAGTTTCTTGCCTCCCACAAAATAATAATCCATACGAACCACAATTTCATGATGAGGAATAGTAATTAAGCCATGTAAAAGGACAATATAATTTAAAATTAAAATTATGCGGGAAAAACAAACTTTGTGGGGGAAAATTACAGTTAAAAGGTAAGACAACAATAACATATTTATCCTCTAGAGTCAACCCTCTCTCTCTCTTTAGTTTCGCAAGATGATAAATAATTCATGAGAGTTTACAGTCCATCATCTTTTTCCCCTCCCACTCTTTCGGGTTGTTCACACCCCTCCCCCCTCCCATTTTGAAATCACTACAAACCGCAGAAAAGTTTATTCCAGACGAAAAGCTGCTTCCAAAATCCTAAAGGGAAATGACTGGAGGCAGAAAAGTGACTTGTACAAATAGTGCAGTCCACTTTGTGCATAAATGAACAACCCGGGTAACTTTCTCTCTCTCTGACCATCTTTGAATAGTTTGCATGGATTTTAACATATAAAACTTGAAGTTTCTTTGAGAATATTTATCAAATCAATGGGGAAAATAAGGCATGACTTTACATTTTACATGGACTGTGGTTTAAATTTGGGGAGCCAGACGGGACAAAAAAGAAAGTTTTTGTCCATGATTTCTCCATAATTCAACAGTTTTCTTCTGGAAAAATAATATTCACGTGTTGTGCAGCTAAATTAAACGCAATTTCATTTTATTTACTACAAAAAACCCCGAAACTACCCGCCCATCTGGTAGCAGTAGGAGCAGCCCAGTGTTAAAATATAGTTGCACTGAAAAGTTTTTTATGGGTATAAATAAATTGAGTATTAACCTACAATTAAAAAAATGGCTATATATCATCACAAATATGCCAAATGTATGTGCCTTATAATTTAAAAATTAAGAAATGAAATAAATAGTAACAGTTGTAATTTTAACTTTTGTGTTTTTTTTATTTCTCAAAAAAAACGAAACAAAAAATTAACGACGTTCATAATCTGTAGTTGTCTTTTTTCGAAAAAGAACATGGACAAAGTTTTTTTTGTGTTCAATACGAAAAATACATATTTTCTCCCACCCCCCAATTTAATTTAACGAGAATTATTTTTTTGAGGGGGTTGAGAATTCAGACGCCAATTTTTACTTTTTTTTGTAATAATTGTTGAGTGGCGTGGAAACCTTGTACATAAATTCTGTCTCCAATTTAATGGTGACATTTTAGTAGTAATTTTTAATTATAACATTTAGAATAATTATTTTTATAATTTTTTTTTCAAATTCTGAGAATATTTTTTAATGACTCTTTTCCTCAACCCTTCAAATTTTGGTCCTAAATATAATAATAAATGCCACATTTTTTTTGTAGAAAGGAAATTACTTGAGGGATAAAAAACATTTTTTGTCACGTGATCATAATTTATAATAGCCTGCTATAATAATAAGTTATTATTAATAATGAAAGATAAATATTTTAAATTCATTTGAATAATACCATTTTTATTTCCCGCCCTTTTTTGTATGTACAATAATATTGCTATATAGTTATGGTCTCTGTCTTAAAATTAGTTTAAAAGTTATGGTAATTAAATTAATTATTTTTTTTCTCTTGTGGCGCAACAGTTGAGTCTTTCTTCAGCTCCAGAAAATAGACAAAGAGGTGGGTAGATTGGGTGGGTATTAATTTATTTTTTACTGGAGAAAGTAAAATGGCATCAAAAAAAATGGTGGACCCCATTTTTTAATATTTGACCTTGATTGTGACTACTAAAAATAAATTAAACACTTGAGCTCTCTTGTCCAGGTGAGAGTAATAAAGAGATGAATTAAAATAAAATGATTTAATTTGCTTTTAAAAAAATGTTGGGTTAGACAGGATCTCCAAATTGCTGGAGGTAAAATTCTTTCCTCATGAGAGAGTCGAGTGTAGCACAGCGAAAACAAAGAATCTCTTTGAAAGGCCGACGAAAGTCTCGGTTGAGTGTGGCGTAGATGACTAGGGACAAAAACAATGGAATAAATTTTGAAAATTCTTTGAAAACTTTTTTCAAAAAGAACTGGAGTATTTAGGCCATACCTGGATTGAGCGCTGAATTGGCATAACCTAACCAATTAAAAAGGGAGGTCACCCAGCCAGGGATTTCCATTTCTGTACAAAATGTATAAAATGCTGTGCCCATTTTAATAATTAATTTATTATTATTTTTCCACAAATTAAATCAAAAACACTTGTTGACCCCTTTTATTTAGTACAATAATGAAATTTGGCCCCCTCCCCTTAAAAATGGCCAAATAATCTTTTAGAATTGTTGTCAATTGTGACTTTGTAAGAATTGTCCTCATGTTTTATTTGGAGGAAACCAAAGAAAAGGAAAGAGAAAGTGGATGAAATTTGGGGCTAATGTAATGTAATAAAGAATAAGGACCAGAGGCAGAGAGCCAATGAGAGAGGAAAAAGAGAGTAAAATGCCATGTGTGTGAGTAAATAGGGAAGCTGGTGGAGAAGGAAGATGACAATAAAAGATAATATGATTTCCCCATTTTCTCCACTCCCAAAAAAAATCTTTCCTCTTCTCCTAGTCCTTCATCCCACATTTTCACCTCCCATACGGTTTTTTTTGTGCGTTGACAAAAAGGTTAAAAAATCCATGAGCCCTTTCCAACAAATTTTTTGGGGGAGGCCTCACAATTCAATCAGAGAGTCACACGTGACATTCATGAACATGATGCAATTTTCATTAAATTCAATTTAAAAACTGAAAAAATACTTACGAAAAATGGGCCGGACGAGGGCAAGGACAAAAAAGGGGAGCCAACAAATGATGAAAGCACTCATAATAATCCCCAACGTTGTCGATGCTTTGTGCTCCTTCAATCCACTGAATAGTTTGTCTGTGTAGAATAACAAACAAATAATAAAAAATAATTTAAATCAAACATCAAGTTTTTTGGACCAAATTCAAGAATTTCCTCAAAATTTAACCAACCGTTAAATTTAAAATATTGTCAACATGCTTTATTTTGATTTGAACTAAATAAATAATAATTAAAGTAGGAATATTACTTGTATTTTTTTTATTAAAAATAAACAATAAATATTTTCTCCTCCCATAAATCCACCCCAAAAATTTATTTATTTATCTTGTCGTACTTGAACGCCACTCTCAAGTTTTGAGACAAAAAATTAAGAAATTCATTTTCCCAAAAAAAAAATTAATTTGAAATAAACACATAAATCACAAATTAGGACCACGGTCTATTGAACTAACTAATTCACTTTGAAAAAGTTGGCTCTCAACTTGTTTTCTATTAAAGAGAATTAAAATAAATGAAGATATTTTTTTTGAGGTCAAATATCAGTAAAAAAATCCTTTTCTCTTAAATAGCTCCATACATTTATTATATAAAAGAGAAAGCTAAGAATGAAAGAAGAGAGAGAAAGTAGAGAATTTTAAAAGGAGGAAATTGAGCTGACATTGACAATCTGAATGGACTCTGACTGTGAAGAATGATGATTCAATCCAAGACCAAAATAATATAATAGACAAAAGAGAAAGAAGTAAGAGAAAGCAAGAGAAAGTTTGAATGAGAAGAAAATTGAGAAAATGTTAGAGAAAGAGAAAAGCTCAAATCCCCTAAAAAATACACAAAAAAAGTAACTCTTATGTCTATGCGAGCACTGAACTGGAATTGGCATTACATTTCTCCGCTTCATTTTTTTTGTGACCGGATAGAATTTCTAGAGTAACTTGACTATCCATATTTCCTATACAACAAATTTTTTTCCTCTTTTTCCTCTACAACTGAGAGAGATGATACGACTCGATATTCCATGAAAAGAACAAAAACCACCCCCCCCCTCTCAGAATGAGACTGCTCGAGTGGAGTGAGTACAGCTGTCGTTGTACATTTTTTAAGATTCCCTCACCAAAAATCCAGTCGGCTTCTTCACACATACATGCATAGAGATGGATTACATGGAATATTTTCTCCATGAAAGAGAAAAAGGGAAAAAAGATTAGAGCGGATGAATCTGGTCAAAAAAATATGTTCTCTCTTTGTTGTTGTGTGTCTAGTCAATGATAAAATCAAGCATGTAAAAAAACAAGAGAGAAAAGATTTCTCAGTCAACTGACTGACTTTTTTTCCTTGTTTAGAACAAACTTTCTCTTTATTTTGGAGAGGGGGGAGGGGGGCAACAAAAGATGCTCCTCTTGTTTACCACTCTCTTTCTCCGACGTTAATGCCAGAGTTAAAGTCTTTTTGAAAAAGGAAAAGTCGTGGAAAATTTTATTTACGTATTAAAATTCATGAGGCATGAATTGGATGGACATTGAAATTTCCATCTCGAATGCAATGGGGTTAGTTAAGCTGTAATTCTGAATTCTGTTTTTTTTCAAAAGAGAAAAGGGGGACAAAAGAGATAAAAATAAAAGTTTGTCCCAAGAGAGAAAATTCCCACTTTCTCTATTTTTTTATCCCATGCAGAGATTTTATGTTTGAATACAAAATATACAGTAAAAGAGATAATGGTTACCATGGTTTTACTATTTTTTGAGCAGAATTTTACGTACATTTGGTTTTACCTCTCTTCTTGTCAGTATGGAGAGTGACAGGAGGAAGCAAGTACGTACTTGCCCCATTGCTATTTACGTTTGACCCACTACTCCCTCCCCCGCCCCCTTCTGAGGCTGAAGAAGCTGCTGAACTTTTTTTGAGGAGGCCAAAATTGGAGGGAGTTGTCGAGATGGCTGAGTTGTTGGTTTTATTATGAGTTAATTTTGTTGTTCTTGCTGGATGACCTGGGAGTCGATTGATGGAGCAGACGGTCGTCGTCGTCGTGGACGGTTGAATTTGTGAGGTTTTTTCAAGTTGAGATTTCAATGGACTCGAGCCAGAGCTTGAGTTGGTCATCGTCATGGCAATTGATTGTGGTGGTGGTTGTGGCTGTTGTGGTTGTGGTTGTTGAGGAGATGGAGTGATTTGAATGGAAGATTGCTTCTTCCAAGTCATCTCCTTCTTTTTATCTGCCACCACTCGAAGAATCTTCACGTAGACGACCACCATCACAATGAGCGGGATGTAGAACGATGCCAGGGTGGCGTAGAGTTGATACCTTTAACATAAAAACAATTTAAATTAAATCCTTGACTAAAATACAAACTTTCTCTTTCTTCTAGTTCCCACTCTCCTATTACTTTCTCCTATTACTAAACGGATTATATTTCTCTGTGTACAATAAATAATTTGCATGGAGAAAGTTGGCAAAAAAATGAAGGGAAGCAAAAACACAACTTTCTTCGATGTTGTAGTAAAGAAGAAAGTCATAAAATGTTTTTTTTCTGTCTTTACAAAGTTATTCCATACGGTTAAGTTATTTGATGGGCTCTCTTTTGCTGAGATTTATAGTGAAGAAAAGTCTTGACAATTTTTTTTAATAAAGTCAGAGAATATTTCATCAATTTTAACTTTATGGTGGATCATCAAGAAGGAAATGGAATGACAAGGACAGTGGAATGCTCCAGGCCAATACCAATGCAATTCCCCCTCTTTCTCTTTCTCTGTAGAGAGAAAGTTGTCATTCCTCCAGTATTAACCTTTCTCCCATTGATACTATTGAGAGATAAAAAAAAGAATTTTGTCATCTTCTCCACATGCACAAAAAACTCCGTTCCTAGCCCAAGAGATTTGACTACACATTTTTTTAGGAGATTTTATGGCCACATTAAAATGGTGAACGCGTCGAGAGAGAGGAGTCTCTCTGGCTCATTTTGACTTTATGAAAGAATTTTAACCACACACGCTCCACTCCACACTAACTTACATACACTGTCGTGCTGTGGTAGAAATATTGGAGAAAGGAGAAAATTTTTGTGGGGAGGATTTTATAGGCTTAACTAATCTACAGATCCATGAATATGAATACCAAGATGAATAAACGATCCCAAACATGAATTATTATGGCAGCTGCTCATCTCCATAAAAATGTATCAAGGGAGACTTTCTTTTAATTTAAAACTATTGCAACTTTCCCTTTTATTTTTTGACTTGACTTGAAAAGAGAGAGAGGGGGAGGGAGGCTTTAAAAGTTTAGTAGACTTTTCACTCTAAAAATGATGGCCTTGTCCTGTCTTTCATTTTTTTTGATTTTCTTTTAATACAAAAGAAAGCCAAAAATTGTTTTTAAATGTAAGGAGAGAAAACTCACATGAGGAGAAAATGGAGCGAAAAAAGAAATCAATTTAATAAAAAAAATTGTATCACACCCAAACCAAACTCTTCCATCAAAAATTGTAATAATCGTAATCATAATTTTTTCTCTCTCTAAAAAATGTCATTTCATCATCTTCTCTCGCCAAAAAGAAAGTACAAGCTTCACTTTCTATTTTTTCTTGAGAAACTGAACAAAAGATACAAGATGTTGGTGGCGGATGGCTAACATGAAAAAATGGAGGGGAAAGTCGGGGAGGAGGGGGAATAGTCGACTAATAGCCTTTAGTAAAAGTAATAAAAAGTGTGAGAGAGAAACGAGGCCATTTCCAAAGATAATTTGTCCTAATAAATATAAATGCAACTATTATGGCTTGCCATGACTAAACTTTGCTTCTAAGACTTTCTCTCCTTCTCTTTTACAACTAACGACTTTCTCTCCCTGTCCAAATGGAGAGAGCAACAATTCTCTTGTACTTTCTTTGCCATTTTCAATGGACAAAGTTTATCCATTTACCTTGCATTTCTATTGCATTCTAGCTACAATTTTCTATTGTATTCTTGACAAAAGGGAAAAGTAGGGGACCCTTAAAAATGCAGTGTGCCATTTTGTCAACCCATCTCATCAATTCTAATCAACTAAACTAGAAAAAAAATACATTTCTCTTTTCATGTAAATTAAATTCACTTTAATTGTACAAATTGCTTGATCTTCAAGGAGTACAAACTTTGTTTAAATAATTTCCGCCATTTAAACATGAAAATAGTTGCCCGTTAAGCTTGTGAAATTCTTTTTTTTGGGAGTAGACTCACGCAGGGAGATGTATTTAAAGGGTTCTCATGGGAAGTAAAATAAATTAGAAAACGAATCCTCTCTTTTTTTGAGGGAGAGAGAAGTGGGCAGTAAATAAAATGAAAGGGAGATGAAATGACAAATGAGAGAGTAAAGTTACTCATGTAAAATTTCATTAATATTTCATTTACACAGAAATTCCTAAGTGAGATGAGCGGCTCGCGTGTTACTCTTGGCCTCTCTCTCTCTTTGTTTGTACAAATGAGAGCGCCTTGATCTCAGTAAATTCATTTTAAAAAACATTTAAAAGTTTTACTCTCTAATGTAATTTCAGTTGGATCTTGTGAGACATGTTTACAAATTAACAAAAACAAATTGAGAGACAGAGAAAGGGGATGGCGGTCAAATAGAAAAAAAGTGGATAATAGTTTATTTGAGGCTAATTTCCCCTTGTCTCAATGAACCCACATGTACTCCCTTTCTCTGGTGAAAGGGAAAAGACCAGAGACTCGACAAACGAGTTGAAAAACAGAAAATGATTACACAAGAACATGAGAAAGGGGCAGCCGGTCCTCGCCCTTTCACTGAATGTGCAACAGTCACTCGAGAAAATTGTGAGACAAGTGAAAGCATTTGGTGAAAGGGGGGTCCTGCTTTTTTTTGAGAGACAAATCTACCACCACTTTCACTTCATCCTCTTAAAATCATTTTAGCCCCTTCAAGCAGCCCAAAGTTTGGATTCAAACTCTGTGCATGACTTTCTCTTTTTCTTGGCCTTATCATGCTGTCTCAAGTTGAACGAGCTCTTTTTTTCTCCTTTTGAAAAAATAAACTTCTTTTCATGGACAAGCGAATTGTTTTAGTGGGACTTGTGCTTGTCGAGTAGTCAAGTGGTGGAAGGATGGATTGGGGGGAAAAGATGGATGGACACCCTCCCCCGCCCCCTCCCCCCACTCTCATGTTCTCATGTTTTCCTTTCCCTCTTCATGCCCTCAAGATGACAAGGAGGAGACACGGTGAATGAGATAGGAGAAAGTTTTTAGCTCAAAATGTGCCAAAGCCAAGTAGTCACATGACCTGTCTCCACTTTCTTTTTTTAAAAGACTTTCTCTTTTTTTTTGCCTTCAAGCTCCACTTAAATAAAATCCTCAGCGCTTTTCTTTTTCAAATCTTGCTTAAAATACATATTCCCCATTTTTTATGTAGTCAACGAGGGGAAATTGAAATTTTTTAATGATTTACCATTAAAAAAGGGGCTCTATTTTGGGAATGCAAATGATGAGATGGAGGATAAAAAAAATCTTACCATTTATTTTGAGAGACACGACAAATATCGATGCCATTGTCAATATGTTCATTCTTCAAAAGTAACACGGGTGGGAGACTCACACAGGCTGTTTCAAAAAATATTTAATTAATTTTTAAATAAAACTAATATTTAAAAAAAATTGTCAATTAATCTACCTGAAACGAGCCACACAATGAAAATCACAGCAAGCATACGACGAGGAGTTGACCTGGCAGAATAGTCAAATGGAGCCGTAATGGCAGAGTGACGATCCAGCGAAATTGCACACAAATTTAATATTGACGCTGTACAACAGAGAACGTCCGCTGTCAAAAAACAAAAACAAAAAAACATTTTAAAAAACTGACAAAATGGCGGGCATTTCAATAAATTTATTTATTATTATTTGTACTAATCCAAGAAAATATTTTTTTGGGATGACCTCGACATGTAAATGAGGCCCATGAAAAATAAAATAAAAGCCAGAAGGAACTGCATCCTTCATGGCACCACTCTCCTAATTTATTGAGTAAACTTGTTTTTACATGGCAAAAGCCTGACGTAGACTTGACAAGAAAAAGAGAAGGGGGGAGAATTTTCAAATCCCCAATGCTTGTCAGCTTCCCTCTCAATGACTGTAAACCATAATGATGATACAAAGTTAAATAAGATTTAATCTGAGATAAAAATTTAAATGAGATTCAGAGGCTGGTTGGATGATTATCATGATATGACGCATTGAATGTAAATGTACATTTATTTTTAACATTTATCTTGATAACATTCTCTCCCCTTTTTCATTGTGTCTGTACACAGAGAGAGGAGGGGGGGGGGGTTATCTCATCAATTCTAATATGGCAGATGTACAAAAGAAGACAAAGACTAACTCGTGTACTTTACACCTGTATACATATTCCAATCAAATGTTCTACCTCAAGTTAATAAACTAGAAAACATGGAACATGTTCAAAATAAACTCAAAAATAAAAATACAGGCCCCAATTTTATTTTATCATTCTCTCTCTCCCTCACTCGACAAATGAGAGATGTGTGTCGTTTGGAGGACCAGGCAGGGAGCATATGACTTTTTTTATACAATAGATTTTGTACACTCGTTGAAGGGTGCTCTACTACATTAATCTCTCATGGAGAATGGAAGAGAGGACGCCCAACCTGATTACAGGTAAATTCTATGCAGAAGCACAAACACTTGAAACAAATTTTAACACAATCCACTCATCTCTCTCTCTTGTTGTTCAACCTCCATTATTTTCATAACCATTAAAATTGTACTATTAAAGTCGGAAAAACTCTCTCTCTGTCTCCTTACAATACAAATCAAAGTCATATCTCTCCCATTACACAATTCAACTCAAGTTTAATATGACAGCTCATTAAATTCTATTAACCCATCCATTAACTTACGGCAACCTTGTCATTCGTCGCAAAATATTGTATAGCAATAAAAAAAAACCTTCTAAAAAAATTATTATTTTCTCTATTTTAAATTCTCCATTAAATATTTTGACTAGACAGCTCTAAGAGTAGGTTAAAATAATTTTTTTTGTTTTTTTTACAATAATAAATCACAATTAAAAAAAGAGAGACTTTTTCTAAATAAATTGTTTATTTAGAAAAAAAATCAATTAAGATATTTTTAAAAATAAAGTAACATGCGGAAATGTTTTTTTCCTGAAATTAAATTAACTTTAGAGAGGGGAGAGAGAGAGAAAGATGAAAAATGAGAATGGAGTGTGTGCTATTAGTTGAAAATAGATGGAGAGATTCCCTGTTGGCCTCTCTCTTGTTGTACAGAATGGAGTAGAGAAAAAAATGCATGACGGAGACTGGCAAAAAGAGAGAAAATGTGTTACCCGTGCCAATTTCTACATGACAAAATAAGCCTATTGTAAATTACTTTTTGTGAATTGAAAAATCATTGCTTTCTCAAGAACAAGCAGAGAGAGACGGAGGAGGAGGAGGAGCCGGCCGTTTGAACTGAGAACAATTTTCTTGGCAAGGGGTCAGAGACAAAGATCATGTAAGAGAAGATGTATGGAAGCTATAAAAGAGACCGACGGACATAATGCTCACTCTTCAACATGAAGAAATCCCCCCTCCCCCCTTTTGGTCTTAGTGTGGGAGAAATTGTTGATGAAAATGCGTGAGTACAAAGTCTCTAGTGATGAGATTTGAGAAATGTGAGGAATTAGAAGAGAGTGGATAAAAGATGAAATGGCAGGAATAAAATATTTCACTCTCTTCATCTTCTGTCCCCCCATTTGCATTTTAGAGAGAGAGACAGATTTTGGGAAGAGAGAAATCATTTTAAATGTTTCATCCAAATCAATTAGGCCACTCTTGAGCCAACTTTCCCCATAAATCCTTTTTCCCCTCCCCATGGGAATCTTTGGTCATGTACAAAATTATGGGGCAAGTAATAAAATGTGAGATCTCTCTCTCTCTCTTTGGTTTTTGATTGCAAGCTTTAGTCAAGGATTTTGATGGGATTAGTCCCCGGATTATTGTATACACACCACACGCCCCGACATTTCATTAGTGAAAACACACAACCACACAAAACATGAGTTACTAATGACAAGGACAACGGGACAACATTTTTGTGACTGTGAGTGTGTCTTTAGAGTCAAAGACAAAATATTTTTTAAAATGACAATTAAAATTATTTTATTTTTTTCAATCTTACAATAAAAACACACACACACCTGCTTCCTTCATTTTTATTTTATTTCATTTCAGAAAAAAAATGAAATGGGAGAGTTGGAATAAAAAAAGAGAAAAATGTCCGCCTTTTTTATTCCTAGTGAAAAATAAATCTCAACATTTTAGTTTATTTACATAAGCCCAAATTACTGAATCGTTGAAGCTAATCACCTCCTAATTTTTTTAAAAAAAAAAGTTTCGCAATTCTCAAATATTTTTCCGTCACCCAAAAAGTCACTACAAGTTGAGAAATAATTTTAAATGTGTTACCCGAGAGTGAAAAAAGAGTGCGGCTGGTGCTAGTACGGGGAGATAGATTTGTTATTTTATTTTTTTTCAGATTCAAATGTCGGAATGGGGCCAACTGACTTGTGAGGTTGTACAAAAGTGTTGTAACATGTACAGTGAGTTTGTCTATGGAAGGTAAGAGAGAGAGAGAGAGAAAAAGGAACAGATGCATTGCCATGTCATTACATCTTCATCTCCCTCCTTCTTTCACACCTGCCCTCACCCATCTTGATCCCCATGGAATTATCCACACTAAATCAAAATACGACCTTCATCCTCCCCATTTATTTTCAATGAAAGAAATTTACAAATAATTGCCAACTCTCTTCATTGTCATCCCTCTTACTCTCCTCTCCAACCCAACAATTTTTTATTCCCTTGGGAAATATTTCCATTCAAAATAAATTCCCATTTCACCCAAAAAATTAAGATAAATTCCCATCATTAATTTTTTCCAATTTTATTAAAAAAGATGACCCACACAAAAATCCTCTTTGTCTCCCATAGACAAAAAAAGTGTCCCATACAAAAAAGTAGGACTAGAAAATATTTTTGCATGGGGCACTTTTTTGTCTGTATAATATTCCACTGTTCCAATTTGTCTGTGTGCATGTTGAGAGTAATACTCATTGTGTAAGAGAGAAGGAGAAGTGACTGTAATATATTGTGGTAGTGCATGTGTTGTAGCCACAATGCAATTTTTAGCTGTCATCCACCACGGCGACAGTTTACAACAAAAATGGTGGCTCATGTTGGGTCACAGGGAAGTGGATGGAACAATATTATTTATTTTATGAAAATTCATTCACCAAATGCTCAAACCTCCCTCCCCTGCCTACCTTGTGGATGGAAGACATTGCTCAACTCAAAATTCTGCCTCACTGGCCTCCGCATCTAATCATAGAACTTTTTCTACAAATGTGTTGCCCATATCTTCCCCCCTTTTTTTCTCTCTCCTACTCTGTCTGTAATATGTATATTCCCTAGGAATCTATACTAGGATTTTTGAGAATTTTGCAGCTTTTTTCTCTCCACAGAGAACATAAGCTATGGTGATGCATGTGTGTGAGTTGTTGGGTACATTTTTTTGGCGATACATGAAGAAAGGCTTGTGACTTTGTGTTTTTTTGCTCTGTGTAGTCCCCGGCTGTTCCTCTTTGGCTGTGATGATTGATTGCCTCATTTATTATGTTCTCCGTCTACAATAGAGTTCACCACGACAAGACACGCCACTAGTTAATGTTCTCTCCTATGAATCTTGATGCTTCCTCCCCCCCTTCTCTTTCTCTTTTAGTTTCTTCACATTTTCTTCTCCAAAATTCCTTAGTCAACCCTCACCCACGTCTCAACAACTCGCCATCATTTATTCCGTTTGTATTCCTGTCCTTGTGGTTTGGGGAAAAAGAGATGGAAAAAATTGTTTTTTTCTTTTTTTTAAAAAAAAAAAAGAAAGGAATCTTTCTTGAAAATTGAAATGGAGAAAAGAGAGTCCTGAGTCGAGTTCATTGATGGTAGATTATGAAGGGTTCTTCATGATGCAAATAATTTAGTTCATTAATGTTTCTCTTGTTCTTTGCCATGCTTTTAGTGCTAAGGACAAGGGGGGCTCCCCATGTTGTTCTTTTATTTACTTTCCCTTTTCTCCAAAATTATTCCTTTTTGTTGTGTACCTTTTGGAATTCACTGAAGGGAAGGAGGAGGGGGGGGCTACTCTCTGCGGGGATGAGGCAAAGGTTTGGCTCACTGCTGAGTTTTTGACTGTTTGGGTGGTGATGGTGTCATTTTTTTGTGTCTCTGGTTTGGGGTTTTCAGGGAGAGACGCTGTGGGTGTTGATGCAGAAGGATTATGCTAATGGGTCTCTATAATTAGATAAAGGTTTAGGTGTACAAAGTTAATCCCATATTCCATTCTCGTTTGTTTCCTACTGGCACTGGCACTGGCTCTGCCATAGGCTTTAATCCTGAGAGTGTACACAATGGACTGGCTTCCGTTTTTAGTTCTTGTCCCCATGAAAAACATTGAAAGAGAATTTTAGAGAAGGATTTTCGCTACTGATACGAGAGTCAGGGAAAAGTCAAGAGAGTGTAAGGAAAATAATAGATTTTCTCTGAGGGCTAGCACAATTTATTCCATATTATTTTCTCTCTCTTCTACCCCGCCCCTTCCATTTTATCATCATCACAATTTTCTAAGAGGCACTAGGGACAACTTTACCATCATTTCATTGGACACATTTTGAATCTTCTCTCTCTATCTTTTCATATGTATTATTATCTCAACTTACAATCTCTTCGTCATCTTTATTACTATCAACTTCCTTCCTGACCTTTCTTTCTGTCACTTTCTCTCTCTCTCTCTCTCTTTTGCAAAAAGCTTTCCTCCATTTTTTTGTGCAAGCTTTATTCCGCAGTCTACTGCAATGCACATAAACAAGTTTTTTTTCTTCTTCTGTCTGGCAAAATTGGAAAGTCCAATTATTTTTCATGAGCTTTTTTCTTAATTATACAATAAAAAAACAACGTCTCTCAAGTCTTTGAGTGAAACTGAAGAGAAAGGAGAAAGTGTTGAATAAAAAATGGGAGGAAAGAGATGGCTGATCAAGGAGAAAGAAAATGGATTGAAATATATTTTTATGATTATTGTCAAAAAAAAGTGAATTTGGTGTGACAAAATAAAAAGGTTTTTTTCCTCAAAATTTTCCATCATCTGCCGCCTGTCAAAAATTCATCCTTGATGGGAGATACACTAAAAGGGGGGAGAAAGTGAAATGTGTACAATGTAGAGAAAGGAATTGTCCACAGAGAAAGTGAAAGAGGAGCGGGAGGGGGGAGGGAGGCATTTAGAATCGATAGTTTTGTATGTGGATAAAAAATTACATTTTCTTGCCATTTTTCCGTCCTCGCATCTCTCTTACACTGGAGATATATACTCCATGTCGATTGACAGAAGGAAGAGAAAGTAGAGAAAGTAGAAAAGCCACGTGATGGCAGCGATAGCTTGCTCAACAACCATTCCCTTTTGCCTATCTTCCTTCTTAGGAATATCCATGATAACATCTTGTTCCCCTACACAAAGATTCTTTTCTCCAAAAAATTTTTAACTTTTTCTTTTTTTGGGAAGCTTTCCCTTTTCCCGACATTGAAAAGGAGACTTTCTCTCTTTTTTTTACCTAGAAAAAGATGAAGAGAAGCCTCAAGCTGTCCGCTGGGAATTCTTATGATAAATTTCATCTGTGGCTCTCCTCCACTCTCAATCCTCCTAAACTTGCATGCTCCCTTGCCTTTCCTTCTTTTACTTTCTCCAGTGTAAAAGAGAGAGAGAGAGAAATTGAAGTAAAGTATCGAATTCAACTCCACACTCTGGGAAAAAGTCCCCCGTTCAATGTGATGGAAGGACAAGGAGAAAGAAGAGGAGCGGAAAAAACCATTGGATCTATGAACGATGCAAAAGGGATCAGATTACAAAAGAATCTTCTGATTCGAGCATCCTTCTTTGGGACCCTCTCTCCCTCTCTCTTTCTCTTATGAAAAAAAATGGATTCAAAAGAGAAAGTCTATATAAAATTCGTCTTCTATCCCATCAGCCCTTCCAAGATTTGTGCGTGAAATCTTGAATGGATCAAGACAACACTCTTCAAGGGATTCTCTACAATCTGGGCAAGAGTTCCCTCCACCTTTTTCTCTTTATGAATAACTGGCATGGACTTTCTCTCTACCTTTCTCCATGTCTTAATAGCTGTCTACACTTTTCTTTGAAAATACATTTTTTGCTTTTCATCTTAATCTTCATTTTTATTCTCCATTTCTTCCACACTCAGACTCCCAGACCTCTTACCTCTCCATTAGAGCTCTTGAGATGATTTAAATTTTTTTGGGGGCATAATCTTGGTAAATTTATCCCCCCAAAAAAAGTTCTCGATTGACAATCTTTTTATGAGGAACAAGAATAAAGGTACAAAATCTTCTCATGGTTACAACAGTCGAAGAGAAAGTAAATGGAGATTAGACCAAATGGAGATAAATAGGGGTTGGCAATGGAAGAGCACGCCAAAGAGAAAGTTGCTATTAACTCCCGATCTTCCTCTCTTTTTCTCCCTTTAAAAGATGCACAGGGAATCGAAATCAGGAGGGGGTCTATGGCTCTCGGCAGTGGTGAAAGTGAAATGCTTTTTTTCTTTCTCTCTCTCTCCTAATTCATATGGTGGGGTCCACTCAGGAGAAAGTAAGTGGCTTAAAAGATAAGGAGAAAAGAAAGAAAAAGCGCCAAATCCACCACTACCACACATGAAACCAAACCAACGGCAAAAAACAAACACAAACAAAAGAAAAAAAGAGAGAAAGCATGGAAAAAGAGAAAAGACAGATGAAAAAAATATATTTTATACGAGGAAATAAATGAGAGAGACAGAAAGAAAGGGAAAGGAAAAGATAAGGAAATTTTATGCCCACATTTTATACCACGTCTGGGAGAAATTTGTGTGTGTCTACGCAATATAAAAAACGAGTGTATTAATAGTAAAACCCCCCCAAAATTTTGAAAAATAGAATCTCCACCATTTTAAAAAATCTTTCCATTTTTCTCATTCCAACGCATCATCCCAACAATTTCTCAAGGATAGGAAAAAAAAGTTTTTTAGAGAGTGCGTGTCTCGCAAAAGAAAGTTGTAGAGAAAAAAATCTTTTCTCTGTGAAAGATGCTTCCAGATTTATCCAAAGAGTTAAACAAGATATTAATGAAAATGAAAATGAGTTTGGGCAGGAGTCAGTTCTCATTGCCATTGCACGATCACGAGGAGAGTAAAAAAACAATATGAAAACTGCGTCCATGTGCGTGTCGCTCTGACTGGCGTGGCATGGTTTCGTCTTTTGGTGCAAGAGGTTATAAAACGGAATGAATTTATTATCCAATTTTCAACAGATTATCTTCATCATGGCATCAAATTATCTTCCCCCCTCCTCCCTCCTCCACTCCCTTCTCTCTCCAGTCTCCACTAAAGGAGAGAAAGGGCAAGAGAAAGTATGAGCCCATTACAAAAATTTTATCCATCAGCTTAACTCTTTCAGATTAACATTTCATAGTTAAGCCCAGAAAAATCTCTGTCCATAAATTTAAATGTTGAACCCACCAATCGTTTTACTTTCCCTCTAAGATTCTAATTTCCCCCCATCCTTTTAAAATTGTACAGCCTTGTTCCTTGTAGCAAGAAATTCAATTTATTTTGTTGTTTCATTAATTACGGATTAAATTTTCTCAAGGTAAATGACAACCCAAAACAAAAAGTTGACAAAAAGCTTTTGTACACAACATTGAACAGGGGATAAGAAATTGAGTGACTAGCCAATCTTTTTTTTTTAGTGGGACAAGTCAAGAGAAAAGGGGGCCATTAGGACTAAATTTGTTCAAATGGACACTACCCCCCCCCCTCCCTCCTTTCTCTTTCTATAGAGAGAAAGAGCTGGGGCTGGAGTTTTGGATCATGGAATCGATTCTCCATTAACTGAACCAAACCAATTTCTCATTTAGCACAAGGAAATTATACGCTAGGGGCCATCCCACCAACACATTGTACACCTTGTGCTTGTGCTACAACATTTTAACTTTGACGATCAACTTTCCTTTCATCCTCAGTCAATCTCTCTCCATCAATTCCCTTTCTCCTTCATCCACTTTCACTCTTATGTTACATCACACGCTCTACAACACCAAAAAAAACCATTTCAACACCCCCCCCCTTCTTCCTCTGCCTCTACCTGAGTCTCTTCTTCCTTTCTTGAGCCACTCACCAGTCAAATCTTGCAAGATTGACTAAATGTCTCTTGTTGGTTCTGGGTCATTTTTTATCTTTGTCTCCCCCCCCCCTTTTCTCCGCTTCTTTTTCTTTTTTGCAAAACTTTTATTTTAGTCAAAAAACTGTACACCCCAAAACCGTCCTCGTTTTGTGTGTGAATGTGAAAGTCTAGTAAATTTTTCAATGTCTTCATTCTCCTTCTTGGTATGGATGGGACTGACAAGTTTGTTTGACACTTTTTTTTGGGTTGAAAAAATGTGATAATTTTTATAGGGGAAAAAAGTGTTTGGAATTTTGAGGATAAAAATATCAATGATAAATTTTGACAGTTAAAGTGTCTCTGAAAAAATAAAATGGGAAGTTTAATTTTTTTTTTACTATTTTTGGTAAATATTAAATGAATATTTTACAAAGTTTTGGAAATATTACAAAAATTGATGGTTGTCTGGTTAATCTTATATATTTGATGATAAAAATTAAAGGGAAATATTTAGTATCGAGTTTTACAATCAACTTGTAAATTAGGTCAACATTTTTTTAAAAAATTCTTTTTTAAATGTGAAAGAAAAGCCGCTTTTTTAAAAAAGTTGTTGGACTGGAGCTAGACGACACCCAAATATTTATAAAAACTGTAAAAAAAAATATTTTAAACAAGATGTGTAACCAGTTTTTTGACTCCTGCTCCTCACTTGTCATCACCCCCCTCGTCTCGTAGTAAAATATTTTTTTTACTAGTCAATTCTCCCATCAAAATTTATCTTGTGAATTTTATGAAAAACAATTTTGGGAACCCTCTGCCTCTAAATTGGACAAGAAAATAAAGTTTTATTTATAAAAAAAACTATTTTTTTTGAACAATTCCATTAATCTTGCCAATCCCATTCATCATGTTGTAAAATAGAGATGAGGTGAGGACAAGAAATAAAAAGAAGATGTGACTTGAGGAAAAACCATTCAAATCAATCATCGTGACTGGCTACTTTATTCTTGAGATGTGAAATATAAAAGAAAAATTCTTGTCCAGAGTGAGAAGCTCATTAGATCAAGAAAAAAAAAGATAAATTATAACTCACGGCTGTCCCCAATAATATCACACCATTCATAAAAATAAAAATCCCTCCAGGTGTAAAATTAAATGGACAACAACAACAGAAGGAAAAAAACTTGTAATCTTTTATCTTGACAATAATTGGAAATACAAAACAAATTTTCTTGTATAAGAAAATCCAACCAGTTTTCATATTAGACTCGTCTCAATTTTTTTTCATGATGGGAGCATGAATAAAATAATAATAGGAAGACGTCCATATTAATTATACCATCAACTGGTCGTCTGGACTATGAAAAAAAAAGTTGATTTATTTGTACACATTGTACATTACAATGGCCGCACATACGAGATAAAGAGTATCTCTATCACAAAGAGAGAGAGAGAGACTGGCTCAATGGCAGGAAAGACATATCAAAAATTTGTTTGACAGCCACCAACATTTTCATGTAAATAAACATGCACAAAAAAAGGCACAAAAAACTGACAATCACAATTCAAATTCACATCCTCCTCCATTTCCATCTCCATCTCCCCCTTTTTTCATCTTCACTCCCCCAACTTTTATGTAGACTGACGGCGGCAGAAAAAAAGAGAGAATAAGAAGGGTGCCTTTGAAATTCTTTGCAAATCTTTTTTTTAAAGTTTTCCTTCTTCTCTTGTGAAGAAGAAAAAGAAGGATTTTGTAATTTATAATGGATGATATAATAAAGACGGCACAAATTGTCCCCCTTTTTTTGTCAACTCCAGACATGGACTTTTACCATAACAAAAATAAAATAGAAAAAATATTCTTGGGTCACCCTCACAGTCACAATGAACAGTGTTGATGTGAAAGAAGAGAGAGAACCTTAGGTGAAAGTTTTTTAGTGGGGATGGGGGAGGGGTAAGGAATATGGCTTTGAATATTGAAAGAGCATGAGAAACTGTCTAAAGGTTTTTTTTGGTGCTCTTCTTTAAATGTTTCCTAAAGTGAAAATAAAATAACAAGAAAAGAACAAGAAAACTTTTTAAGGCTAAAATGGTTCGAGGTAGAGAGAGAGCCGCTCTCTCTTTTTTTAGATAAATTTTTGAGTTTTTCACTCTCTACAAAATGTTGAAGGCTTGTGCATCTCTGAACAGATGGAATGTTCCCTCGAGTCAGTCTTTGGGAAAAGTTGAGAGAGTTGTTGATCCCTTGGTAAGCTGAGAATTGTCGTCGTCTTTTTCTCTGACACAGTTGACGCTCAACTCAACGTGTCCGGACAAAATATTGACTGACAAAATACCGATTGGACAAAACAACGACACCCAAAATCACGACCAAAATATTATCATGTTGTCACTGAAGACAGATAAAGGAGTGGAGATTTATTATTTAGTTTTTGTTTAGTTCATGGAATTTTTTGCGTATTGTAACTATAATAATCATCTCTTTAAATTATTTTAGTTGAAAAAATAGTTTTTTGAACTTTTGTAAGTATAGATTATTATTATTCCTGATAAAAAATTCACTCTAAAGTTATGTAGGCCACTAATTAGCCATCAGGATTTAATTGTGATGTAATGTCTTTCAATGAATATGAATATAAATCACCTTAAATTGGTCAATGTGCCATTAATCTTTTGATCTTCTTTTCGCCACAATTTTTGGCCAAAACTGATAAACTTTAGATTCTGGCCTTAATTTTAAGTAGACAATAGAATTAATAAATTATGAACTTGTCTTTATGCATCGAAACTAAACTCAAGTGCCAAAAATGAAAACATTTGTTAATATTTGTTGGGAATTTCAATATGAATTAAAACAGAACGACACAAGTTTCCAGCATAAACGAATCAAAAAAGAATGTTGACTGAAATTTTGATCATTTATATTTGATCGTTATAGCTAAATAATTTAAACTTTTGACTGTCGATATTTCATCTATTCAACATTTTAGGGTTCGGTATTTTGTCCGTCGTTATTTTGTCCAGTCGACATTTTGTCTGTCGTTATTTTGGGGTCGAAATTATGTCTTTGTACATTTTGGTTTTCGACATTTTGTCCGGGAATCCAACTCAACCCCCCACTAAACAAATGGGCGTCTTAATGTAACCAAGATGTGTGGCCAAGATGGAGAGTGTCACAGCCACAAGAAATGTCAAGGGGACCGGCGGGGGCTTTGTGAACAAGAGGAACACAAAAAAAGTTTAAAGTTTTACTGATATTTCTCCATGTTTAACTTGCCCCACCCCTCCCCCCTCTTTTCTTACAGACAATATTGTTTTTTGTCAATAAAATATGTACGCCCCTCATGTTTCTTAAGGGCTGGGATGGTATGGACAAGGAAAGGCATAACCCGTGAAAACATTTCGTGGAATAAAAAATGGTAAACATATTTATTTCCCATGGAGGGATGCGGAATGTAAATCCTGGCCTCAGTGAGGATGAGATGTAAAGAGGGGAGAGGGAGGGGTGATCCTGAGTGACACAAAAACCTTCAAAACCATTTGGTGTCTTGTTTTACATAAAAAGAAGGAGGGGGGACTGACTTGTCTCTTGTTGGGCACTTGAGTTGGGACAAGTGACAAGAAGGAGGAATTTAACATTTATTTATTTTTTAGACTTGGAGATTCATGCAGAATCCAACAACTTGGTTGACTTTATTATACAAATTGAATTTTTTTTTTCTTCAAGAGACTCCATTTTAAATTCTATCTTTTTTCCATTTCATGGAACATGAAATAAAATTTGGCTTTTTATACCCCCCACTTTTTTGCTCACTGTCTTGTTTACTCTATTTAGTTCGGAGGGGATTTAACTATTTTAAAGTGGAATGGTGAGTTGTAGTTTTTTTCTATTTAAAATAAATTACAATAAATTTTTATTATTATTTTTTATCATAAAAAGGGACACAAGACACAAAGTTTGACAAATTTTGTGGAGTTTTTTTATTTATGGAATTTTATAAATTTTGATTTGGGCATTGAGGATAGATAAATTTTACATGAGAATTTGGATAAGAATATTTTTTGTTGTAGAATCATTTCTACAACTAATAAAAAAGATGATGTTATTTAAATTAATTCCAGAAGCAAGACACGTGCAGATTTAAAAAAGAGTATTAATGACGTAGATGGAAAACTGAAGGAGGAGAATTATGAGGACACGCGTAGGATCATGAACTCTTCAAAATTATCACGGAC
Source organism: Arrhopalites spinosus (assembly GCA_034700945.1). NCBI lineage: Eukaryota > Metazoa > Arthropoda > Collembola > Symphypleona > Arrhopalitidae > Arrhopalites > Arrhopalites spinosus. The sequence continues at coordinate 45,036 of JAQIVZ010000426.1, forward strand.
ATAATAAACAGAAGAAAAAAAAGATTGAAAATTATTCTTTAGTCTAAATTTACAAGTGTAAATTTAACAACTAAACAATTAATTTAACAACATTCTCTCAAAGACAATCCCCCCTCCCTTTAATTATTAATGGGACGTCCCATTTTATTTTTTTTCTCATTGTACATTTGTACATAATTAATATTCATGTATTACTTTGTATTTGCATTATTGCGAAATTTTGCAAATACTCGTACAATATTCCATGCAAAAAAAAATTAAAATTTTGCAGCAAGTTTTTTTGCCGACATTTCCTTGAAATGTAAAAAAAAAATAAAGCTGCGGAATTAATTATTATTTTACAAAAAAAAGATGGGATTCCAGTGGGAATTTTTTTTTTGTTCTAGTTGTACACCAAATTATGATTAAGTATTTAAATACAAAAATTAATTTTCTGCTTTTGAAATTCTTGGGAAAGTTGAAACTTAAAAAAAATATATGGGGATTAGAAGTGATTGGTAGGGGAATTTTAAGTATTTTTTTGAAAGAAAGTGACATGAAAAATTTATCTGAGTTGTAGTATTATAGTTAAATATTTTAAAAGCTTGTTTTTTTAAAAAAAATGATAGTGCAATTCTTCATTTGGCATGAAGCTCATAAATTCGCATACGATACTCATAAATTCATAGTGAAGTTTGCACGCCACTCATAAAATATTTTTATCTGTGGTGTGGGCTATTGATAAGAATCATGATTCATTGTAAGACATGAATTTTTCAGAGTCATGGATGATAACACAAGATAGGGACAAGAGAGACTTGAAACCCATTTAAATTTAATTCATAATTTAAAATTTTACTATTTGTCACCCACTTTAATTCTAAAATTTTTTTTAAAAAACTCACCAGACACCCAGAGATCACAAAGAACCATATTGAGGGTCCAGCGACTCTCATGAAATTCGGAAATGCTGGCTAATGGCATAACAAACAGGGCCACAAAGAGGTCAGAGGTGGCGAGAGACACTAAAAGATAATTTTGTGGTTTCCTCAATTTCCTCACAAGTATCACACTAAGACAGACAAGGACATTGCCCACAATCGTCAAAACAATGAGAAATGTCATGAGAATGACAAGAATCCATGAGGTCGTCGTAGGCCCACCAACCCCACTCCCTCCATCACTCTCAAGGGCCATGTCACTACCCTGTGTGGTTGACCCCAGGACATTGTCAAATCCCACACTAATCCCACTCCCTGAAGATGACAATGGGGGTAACAAAGAACTGGCGGCCAATGGCCCACGAACACAATCCCCTAAAAATTCTTGGACACAATTTAATCCAAGACCCAACAGGGATGTTGGATTAATTGAATTCCCATTTCCAGGGGTAAATTGTGTGGCTATAGAAGAGGAAGAGGAGGAGGAGAATGTATAATTGTTAACTTCTACGTCGTCTGTCCCGACACTTGTCAACCCGGTTCCACCAGGATAATCACCATTGCCACTTCCATAATAATCACTTGACCCCAGTAACCCTTTTTCTGCACTGGTACTCAGGTCACTACCACCACCCTCCAACTCATTCCCTACACTATCCATTTAGCGTGTACAGTCTACCCTTTTTCGTCACCGCACCATCCTTCCTTACCATTGACAGACTATCTGTACACATTCCATTCTCTTTTTTATATTTAAAATTTATAAAACTCTCACTTAATTGTATTTTTTATCATCATTTTATTTTTGATAAATCCGCACATGAATCATCATTCATTTTGGGTCTCAATAAAAATAACGGTGGACACTTTTAGAAAATGACACGAGTGAGGGGAAAACTGCACAGACACGAAAATGAGGAGAGCCAAAATGTTCGAGTTGCGGACAGAACGAAGTTGCGAGAAGAACTAAGGAGCGGGAAGGAAAAGTTTGGGCTCTCTTATGTATTTTTCCCTTTGGAGCTCCAGGACCACCCGTTCACTACCACATCATCCAATTGGTTTCTACATTTTGTAATGCTCTCTCTCTCTCTTCATCGTATCTATTCCCTACCTTTTTGTCTAGTCAATTCATGACGATTTCTAATTACTCCATTAGCCATGGAAATTTAACATGAAAATCTATGTCCTCTTCTTTTTATCTCTCTCTCTCTCTCTCTCTCTCTTTGTACATTTTACAAGAGAGAATGTTTGAATTTTCAACTGGCTGTTCCATGTCATTTATTTATTTGCCTCATCTGGCTTCCTCCATCTCAATCAGCACCGTCTCTCCTCCTCTTCTTCTTTCTCCTCTTGATGACTCCAATTTTTAGACTGTCGAATCTTTAAACATAAAAAGAGACAGTTGTCACTATTTTGTACTAAATTTTATTTTGTGGCTATATTTGAAATAGAAACCTTTTTTATGAAATGATTCCAACCATTAAATTTAATTTTGAGTGTCCCTTGATTTTAAAATTTAAATTTTTCATGTTTGATAATGTCTCTATTTCAAGTCACTTTTCCCTTGTCAAAGTCATCTAATGTCAAGTTAATATTTAAAAATAATTGTCCATGTTCCAAATGACCTTACATTACAAACAAGGAGTAACAAGTCCAAGTCCACTGAACTATTCCATAAATAGTTTTGTCAGAGAGACTTTTGACTTAAAATTCTGACGCTTTAGCTCTTTGAGCTTCCCCCCTCCCCTCTCTCCATCATGCCCCCCAGTACAAAAATAAATGTTTGCCCCTCATAAATTTCTCATGTATTTTGTCAAAGAGAGAGAGAGAATTTGTTGTTCATTTTGATAACAAGGAAAAGGAATAAATATTCATAAATATTCATCTATTCATGAAACCATATTTCCCTCACTATTTCTACCTTCATGTAAAATGGGAGGGGGGCCTCTCTTGAAATTTGATACACAAAATTACACTCATTTGTCCTCCCTTGCTAGTACACACACAAAGTGCACACAGAGTGGGGAAAAAAATATGTTTCAACTCTATTTCATTGAGAGTCCTCAACTGTATAAAGTTTTTAGAGAGTTTTTTTTGGTGGATGTGAAGTACATGTGTAACAATGCCAAAAAAAATGACGGGTCTTTCCGGTTACCCAAATCATGATTACCATCACGATCACCTGTAAACTCCAACAGAGTTGGCCTATAACCTCAACCTCTCTCCCACTTATGACTCTCATGTAAGTCTAAAGCCAAGTTTTCTATTGGAGGAAAAAAACTGGAGTTTACAAGTTTGAATATTAATCCCACAATTTTCTTTGATAAGATGACATGATGTGTGGCCATGTAGGAAGGATTAGAATTCGTTTAGTGAAGAGAGAGAGAGAGAGAAAAAACTAAAAGTTGCTTGTAAAGTTACTCATCACAAATTCCCATGTTTATGCACGGAATTTACAAGAGAGCCACTTTTCCTTTGGTCTGTATGCAACCCTGCAACTCTCAATTCCAATACTCCAATGACGACTTTACTTTACTTGACTTGCCATCAATAGAAGGAGAGAAAGAGAGAGAGAGAGAGAGAGTGGAAAAATAGAAGAATTTTTTCTTGTTGAATGAACGTGTTTGTTTGAGTGCGTGTATGGACTTGACTATTTACTCTAACTTGACAGCAAGAGTTTGAGTTTCCACCACTTCCCCCCCCCCCTTACTTCGTGTTCCAAGTTGAATTTTTTTGTGTACATTTTTTTCATGTTGTGAAAAATACCAAGTCGAGTATTATATAACTTGGTCATCACCATCACCATCAACATGACCATTATGCCTTTCCTATGAAAACCTACCGATCCTTCCATATTTTTTTTGCTCCAATCCCAAATATTCTCGTACACGTTACACGTATATCTGTAAAAAAAAAGAGTATGGAGAAAGTCCATGGGGGAGGTAATGATGAGCTCTCGTAATTTTTACTCTCATCTACTTCATGGCAGTTGCACTGAGACTGAGGTGAGTACTGAAAGCGAATGAGGGACCTCAAAAACTGTACACGGCAGCTTATTTTGATGTTGATAAATCTATTGTGAGTTGAAAGGACTGGAAACCGTGAGGAGGGCCTCCCCCATACAGAATTCCCCCTCTTTTCCCTACTTTCTCTCTGGGAAATATTTCTACAAGAGAAAGTGAAGGGAGAGAGAGAGAAAGCTCAATATATTTGGATAATCGTGTCAAGTGGAGGGGAGCAAACATTCCCCCTCTGTTTGGTACGTTCCCTCATATTAATTCCATACATTTGTCTTATGTCACTCACTTTCTTTCCATCCAATTGGCCTTCAACTTGTACAAATTCCACATGTCTCAAAAATATTCTCTTTCTTGTCACTCTCTAAAATAAATTTTCTCCTATCAAAATGATCCTCTTTTGTTTATCTTTTACCTCTACATTTTCTAAATATTTTTCACTTTGCAGAAAAATTTATTTTTTCTTCAAAATAATAAAATATTTCTTGATTTTTGGATTTGAGATCAACTCGTGAATATAAAATAAAGTTGTAAAAATAAAAAAATATATACATTTTTTCATGGTGAAAGTAAGGAAAATGGAGAAAGTAAGGGGGGAAAGTCAGAGTATAAGTTATTCACATGGGTATCTCCATAGTCTTGGACATAATAGATTCGCACTGTGAGCTATTAATATTTTCCATGGCTTCCTCCTTTCTCTGTCACTTTCTCACAATGTAAATTAATATTTTATCCTGTGCTCGCCTCCCTTGCATACATTTTTTTTTCACTGTACATATTTCAAAGGAGGAGGACAACAATGGAGAAAGCCGTTCTCTCCAATAATTCCCATGCCTCTCCTTTCAACTCTTTTACTTTCTTGTTGGAGGAGGGGGGGGGGGTTGAAAAAAAGGAGGCAATTCGCACCTTCACGCCATCATTCCCTCCACACGGTCCCCTCCCCTTTGTACAAGCGATGGAGTTGATGTAGGGAATAAAAATAGGGAAATTGGTATAAGATAAACATTATATTGGCTCCCCATTATTTTATTTATAGGGAATATTCTTTGAATGGTAGAGCTAGAGCTTGAGTTGGGGCTGCATAGAATCCTATCGACCGCAGAGAAAAGAGAAAAGAATAACCAAAAAAAATAAGAATACCACCCACACGCCTTTCACTCAGTTTTTTTCTCTCTCTTTTATATTTTCATTCTCTTAGCCTTTTTATTTTTCCCCCTCCCTTTTTCTATTCAATATTCTTTACTCCCCATGTTCTAGGCTCTGGACATTTAATTTACATGTCTGTACACATTTTTCTCCTTTTCATGGCAACTGGCAACTTGTGACTATAGCACGGAAGGAGAGAGAGAGAGAGAAAATTTCTCTCTCATCGTGTGAAAATCCTCAACACTTTCTAGTCACGCTTGGGTGCAGTGTTGTGGAGGGGGGAGGGGGAATTTTTGCTCAATAAAATACACACATTCCCCACAATCCACTTTATGCACTGTAATAAGGATATTGTTATTATTACGAGTTTTAATTCAATGGCAACAAAAATATAGAGAGAGAAATCGAGAGCTCTTTTTTTTGGTCGCCTCCCTTTCCCCTTTTTTTAGTTGGTATTCATGTTCTAGAAAAGTTTTGTGTTATTTTTTCTCTTTTTTTTGTTGCTTTTGTAAATTTTCATGTTCTCAGCTCTCACCTTCTCAGTTGGAGATGACTGGTCGAGTCTTTTCGTTTTGTTCATTTCAGTTTGAGTATAAAATGTGGACTGGAGAAAATTGTATTGAGTTGTGAGGACAATGGAGTAAATGGGTTTCAAAATGTTGGCGTAGGTTTCGTTTCCATGTTTTTTGGTTGGACAAAAAAAATGTATATATATATTTATATATATTTGTATTCATAAGGGAGAGAAAATGAATGTTTTTGTAGTAGTCTCTGTATTATTCCGTGAATGTCGACGAGTCCAAATGGGAAAGTTGGACCATGTTAAAATACATGGAAAAAGTTGGGGAAACCCAATGTATTATTTAATACTTTTATCCTCTACTTCCTCACCAAAAATATTATTCCTTCACGCCTTTTCTTCCTCCTTCCTCCCTTTTCAAAATGACGAGTAGGGGAATCTGTTCTTTGTACAAATTGGAGGTAGACGTCTTGTCTGTATTGTTATGTTGAAATTATTTATACTTTTTTAAAAAGGGGAATTTAATTTAGTTGTTACCTTTCACTTTCATACTTTCAGCATTCTCATACTGTCCAACCACATCATTATATTTTGAATTGATCAATCTCTCGAATACTGATTTGATGAATTTTGATCAAAAGTCACGTGACTTTGACGTCTAGTGTCAAAAGACAATTAAAATTAAAATAGGAAGAAAAGAGTAAAAAACAATTGAAGGGAGACTGGAAAATAAAGAAAAATATGGAAATAAAAAGGTTTTTCACGTTCAAGGGAAAACTAGAGATTGGTTATGCGTAGAAGTGAAATTTAATATGAGGGGGAGGGAGGGTAAACATATAAATAAAACAAATTAGGACAATGTAAGAAAATGATGGAGTAGAGATAGACAATGTAGGAAAAAAGAGTCAGAGAGCGATAACGACCTTCCTATTTATTTTCAATGACACTTTTTTTACCCTCAGACAGAACAATTTCTCATCTCGTGAGATGTTTCTTGTTCTTCAAGTTGAATCTCTAGTCGTTATACATTATTTGGATGAACCAGTCCTTTTGTCTCATCTCCTGTTTTTCCTTTCTCATCCGACTCCCGGATGTACTCGTCGTCGTTGTAACAAGGGAAAGAGAGCCTTGTTGACGCCCTTGTCTTGTCTCTCCCTGTAATTGCTTTCCTTGAAACAAGAAGCTTTGGGTGCTTTCCACTACCTCATTCTTTTTTCCCCCCATCTTTCCTCCTCAATTGTTTCATCTCTCTCAAATTTCCTGAGCATGACAATGTTCCCCCTTATTCTCTAGCAAAGTACTGAAACAGAGACAAACACTTTACATCTTACCAAGCAATCTGCATGACTTACCTTAGAGTTGATCGAGAGTGAGAGATGACAGCCAAGACGAATCTGCATTTGACCCAATTTCTTTTTCTTCTTCTTCTCCACATCTTTCAACTTGCTTCCTTTTCATATTTTGAATTGGAATGAGTGGATCAAATATAAAATCCTTTGACTCCCTTCCCCTCTCTCCCTAGCATCTCCAGTTGTATTACTTGAAGAGAAACGAAAAAAAGGAAATATAATTCTTTTTGAGTATTTGTCTAGGATCCTCAAGGTGAGAGTGTGAGAGGCAAGAGAAAATAAAATGAACATGTTTGTCAAGAGACATTGTCACAATTTTTAGAAGTGTACAACGGGACTTGAAATTTTATTCATTTATTGGGCATAAAAAATAAATACAAACTGAGTTCACACAAAAATAAAATATTAAGGTGAGTTTTAATGGAATATTGAGGAATAGAGTCAAAAATAATAAAATGTATAACAACTTGTACGAAATTGACTCAAAAAAATAGTAATAAAAATGATTCAATTATTGTGTACACTTCATTTTATATTTGCGGATACTCTATTTGTCGAGTAACATACTAAAGTCTTGTAGCAAAATTATGAAGTAAATTACATAATAATAATTATGTATGTATGTAAAAATATTATAAAAAATACTTGTTCAGTGGTCATTGTGATGAGTGGCTAGTTGTGGTCCAGTGTCCTTGATGAAGGAATGTAGTTGAGTTTTCTTTTTAAAAAAATAGAAGATAAAACATTTTCTTTAGTAACAAGGTCGCAAGCGACCTCTTGATGTTTGAAAACCTTTTTTTTGGGCTCACTTACTTGCTTCTCTTTTGCATGTTGGTACAGTGTACACTCATTTTTGACAAAAAATGTTCATGTTCTCTAGGTTTAGTTTGGAAGGAACCAATTTTCAAGAAAGTATTGAACAGAGGGATGATGTTTAATGTGTTGCAGGGGCTTTTCTTGAAGAAGTTGTCTTTCAAATTTGGCTTTTTCCTCTTTCAACTTGCGTACTTTCTCGTTCAATTCTTTTTCCTGTTTCTTCAAATCATTCTGAGTCTTTCTTAAGTCTTCCAACTCTTGCTTCTTCTTGTCTCGATTTGCTTTAGCTGAACGGGCATTTCTGAAATAGGACAAAAATTACATTTGGTTTAGAATATCATCATGAGACTTGCAATATTTCAACATGATCATATTACACTCACAGTACTATAATTAACAATGATTCATTATATCGTATTAGTCAAAATAATTGTTGAGTTTATGTTTAAATTATATGATAAGCATCATAATTTATTTAAAATGGTACAAGATATTACTAATATCATATTAGTAAACGAAATTTATATAATTTGTAACTTACTTGGTCTCAGGGAGATTAATCTCATGCATCTTCAACTTTTTCACATATGTCTTGCTTTCCTTGTAACTCTTACAACCTTTCCTGCGACCACGAGTACCAACCAACTGAGAGACTTCCGGTTTTACATCGTCATCTTTTTCTTCTTCCTTAACAACTGTTTCCACCAACTTCTTCGATGTTCTACCACTTCGACGAGGAAACTCGGAGAATTCCGATTTCATTGAAGTTTCAGAAATACTAGATTTTGTGCAGGGGAAAATAGCTGACAAATCAGGCTCTCCACGAAGCTCTGGGTCATCATCCATATCATAGTATTTTGCTTCAACCAGGTCAGATTCCCATTTTGTGAGATCAATTACTTCCGCATCAGCTTCACCTTCAGCCAATTCATCTGTAGTGCCGAACAATTTTTCCCCTTGCGAGTCCATACAGGAAATGGACTCCAACCAATCTCCGATATCAGTATCAACAAGGTCCGGGTAAGTAGTGTCCATCTTATGTACTGCACATTGATAAATTAAACAAGAACAAACAAAATGACATGAATACTTTACACATGACTTGTAAATGATGTAAAAACGATGCACCATCATCTTTTCCTTCTGACCTTTTCGTTATTAAAGCATATTCTGTCAGCGTACATTAAAACATAAGAATAAGAAGGGTACTTACCGAATTTAACTGCTACAGCGATTTTAAAACTCTTCTTCCGTCTATTTAGCCTACAGCTAATTTTTTTCCAAGCACGACGAAAAAAATCCGTTATTACTCTTGCACACGAATGATATTTTCCGAATTTTCTATCTAAATTTTGAAGTGACATGAAAAGTTTTACTGAACTACAATATTCCCTTTGATCTTGCTTACAGTACAAGTTAAAAAGATGAGTGAAGACCCGACAGTCAACTAGCAGTTAGTTACTAACTACAATCCCAAAAAAATAAAATTCCAAAAAAAAACTGTCGTCGAGAAAACGAAAAAAGTTCCCGCGCTCAAGGGTCCCTCGGAATGGAGGGGCATTGAGAGAATTGAGTTTAATTATTTCCAAAGGTCATTTTAGGTCAATCCTTGTGTTTTTTAGTGTCCATAAAATATAGTTTAAATGAAAAAGTACATTTAGGTCAATTGTGTCATCATTCCATATCAATGACGGTTTGACCTTTTGATTGATTTCCGTCCTTGGACCTGACCCAGCGTTGAGGTTGACCACGCCACTGCCATCAGTGGAGACATTCCAAACTACTTCATCACGTGGTCCGAGCTTGTTTTCGCCGAGCAGTTAACTTTTCTTCAACTAAAATAATTAAATTAAGGGGACTTGGAAATAGGACTTGGAGTTTGTTACAGGTTTGTCATATTTAAATTGACATAATATCAAATATGGAGCATTTATTGTACATTAGTTTATACAAGTGAGCAAAGTACGTATGAAAGTTGCCGAGTTGTACTCACTCATAATTGTAAATGATATTATTATTATTCTCTTTGTTTGTATTTACTTTAATGGAGAGTCTCCTGACTCTAGTCGTTACTTGATTATTTGTTTATTTTGCATTGTTAAATGCATAGCGTTGATAACTTACTTGAACCGTATTGTTCCTTATTTAATAGGCATAATTTCATTTACTTCTCATCCTTACTTTGGTTAGAATGTACGAGAGTGTCTACTGTAAAGTTTAATATATTTGACAATTTTATTCTGTTCCTAATTAATTCCATTTGTTTTTTAGCAGGTAAATATGGAGACGAATCAGCCGGAAGAACACGTATCTGAGGAGCCTCAGAATGTGTCAAGTGATGTACGATTTGAATTTTAAAAAATACTAAAATGATTGCAGTTTTATTTATAAAATTATAATGTTCGTATATCAATTGTCTTTTTTCGATTAACAAAGGAGCCCATAATTGTTGACGTTCATCCTCGAATCTTGGAAATACAAGGAAAAGGTAGACTTTCTCCTAAGAAATTGTTGCCAAGATCAGAGAGAAGACTAATCCGATTTCCTGAGAATGCAACATCAGATGACGAGGATGAAGGCCCAGAGTACTGTAATGTTTCAGAATTGTATGAGAATATTGTGTCCGCTTCGGATTTCCTTGAACATGATTTGCCGATGATACCAAGTCCATTCCGGAAGGACATCGAGAGTTCTTCCTTGGACGAAATAATTCAGTCTAGACCAAATATTGTTGGTCCGTCTGGTGGAATGAAAAGAAAATTTGTCCCGAGTACATTGGCTTCCTCAGAAATGTCGTTGGCCCAAATTATCGCTGCTAAAAAGGAAAGTAAAGATTCTAGCTTCATAGCTTTAGAAGAGAAATTAAATACTAAAAAGGATAAACAAGCAGAAGAGAAGAATTCAGTTGATATTGATATGGAGGATGAAAGTTACAAGGAAGCTGTATTTGCCATGCCTCGTATCAGTCGTATCAAGAGATCAAGAGACTCGACTTATGTTGGTGATCAGAGAGCCCAAAAGGAACTAAAGTACACACCACAATCTTGTATCCGAATTTTGGCTCTAAAAGGTTACGTCTTCGAATACGAAGCATATGAAATGGTATGAGATTTTTTTTTATTAATGTGCTTGATAATAGTTTTCATTTTTAAATTACTATGAACATAATATTCTATATCATGATGGTTGTTAAAATAATGAAACAGATTGACGAAGATCATGCACAATACTCTAAAAGACGTTGGAGAGTGCAGGTCTACGAATGGCGAGAGACTGGTGGGCAATTTGTAGGCAAGTGATGATAATTTTTCAAGTAATCAAATTGGAAAAGAAAATATGTTTATTGTAAATTTTGAATTAATTTCAAGGGATCGGAGAAGCTCCAAGGAAGGCCTTGGCTAGGGAATCTGCTATTTTGAATTGGGCAGAGCAACTCCGGGCTAGTCGACCTGACATATGCAATTATCGATGTGAAATCCCCAATGGGGCTCGTATAAGGCCTTATGTCTTAAGGGTGAGAACGGTACTTATGTCATCTAAAATATACACAAATAACATGATTATGTCAGGAATTTTCGTTTATCCTAGGCTCTTGATGAACTCTGTGAGAGAAATGGTCTTGACAAACCAGCTTTTAATGAGAATCTGGTGACAATCAAGGGAAGAGAAAAATACCAATACACGGTTTTTGTGGGTAGTGAACAATATACGGGTAAATTTTAAGATTCTAACATCATTCAATTTTTCTTTCATGCAACTATTTTTCTTGTACTATTCATTATGATCTTTTCTAGACACCTCGTTTGACTTTAAATTGGCCAAGTTGAGTGCTGCAAAGAAAGCTTATGACGCTATGAGTCCAACACCATTCCGATATGATGACATTATTCAAGGGAAGGCCTGTTTGGACGAAAAAGAATTCAGCCTCATCTCTACGGAGGAATTACATGTTGTAAATGCGAGCACTCCGGTACGTATACTTCACAAGTTCACTATAATTTTTCATGTCATGCTAGTTGTAAATTTAATAATTTATCATAATCGTAATTGTTATGCTTTAATTTCAGCCACCACAAAGAGAATTAGTTTGGGAAAGTTGCATGTCCAGTGCTGGACCATCAGGAACAACCACACCGGTTCTGAATGGAGGAAATGATCGAGATACACCATTGTCCTTCACAAGTTCTGCATCATTCAGGAGAGTCGACATTGCCACTGTTTCAGCACCCGAGACTCCACCAATATTGGCTACAATTCGTCAAAGAATCCAAGAGAAGATTAAGGAACAGGAAGCTATGAAAGAACTTTTCGGTGAGTTCCTTTAATTATCATGATAACTAAATTCATGCTTGAATCATTTTGTCAATTTTTAAAACATTTAAATTTAATAATCACTAATTAATAGGTCCAGATGGAATGGGAGGAGGATTTCCAGTAGTACTTGGAGTGGAGACTGGAGTCAGCTCTAATCCGTTTCGTGTTCCACAAGCTTAGTTTAAACTTCACGAATCTCATTTTTTCTAGATATATGGACTTTAAACGATTTAGTGATGTTAGCAGGATTATAGATTTTTTTAGTTATCTGTATTTTCTGTGACAGATGTTTTTTTTCGTTTTACTAATTTACTTTTCACACATTTGTTGTATGAATTATTTTACGTTTTGTTTTGATGAATTACTTATTACTCAGTATGGTTTACTGTTATTTTAACAGTATTTTTGAGGATTTAACGAAAAAGATTAGTTTTACTTATACTCACGTGACATATAACAGGCCATGTTACTTCCTATTAAATAGTTTTCATTTTTACTACTTTTTGCATTTCGAGGAGTAGATACTTAAATGCGATACACAACGAACAATTATTATAGTAACACCTTAAGAACTTGTGTTGTTTTCTCAAATAACCTAAGAAAGTATCAAATAAAATTGGCCAATTAAGATTAAAAATTAAACTGTCTACTTCATTTTACAATATTAGCCTATTTACTTAAGTGCCCCATTTACTTTTGACAAAATAATTTAAAAATTAAATTTTATTAAGTATTGGGACTCAATATGAGAGTTCTAATTTGAAACGCTAGTCACACGCTTGTCAGTCAAGTAAACTACATTCAGTAATCGATCTCTCAGTTTACTTTAATCGCAACTTTATACATTTTGGATGCTGTAATAAATTATGATTGTACATCCATACAAAACATGTGCATTTTTTGATTATTTGTTTTACATTTTTTTAGAAGACTACTAAGAATGAGTCATAGAGAAAACTGATTCCGAAGAACCAAAAAGACTTTACATTGAAAAGATACAAAATACAAATGTTAAAAGATTTGAGTATGACCCGGACCGAGTTCATTGATTTGTGCATGTCTAAAATGTAAGCAACTACAAAACAATTTTACTTTACACTATATATCATGATATTATCGTAAATATTGCTAAACTTTTAAAATAACATAATAATCATTAAATTTTTTTTTGCAGAAGATCGTGATAGATCTTGTAAACTTGGCTGTCAAGATGAGAGTGTTGCCTACATATTTTATATGGTCATTGGAGATTCTTTCCCCCTGGAACAGACTGCGCTCGAGGAGACCCAACTAACAAATCTTTTTATATTGTAATTTTCGGATTTAATTTAATTTCAAATAATTCTGACTGACTATTGATTTTGAAACTGGTGAAGAGTATTTTCATCAGTAAATTAAAGCATTACAGAGGTTAGTAGATCGTATCGTATTGTATTTTTGAGATTATATTTTATGGCTCCTCCTTTTTCCAGTACCGCGACGTTTGAATTGAGATTTAAGTGAGGAGCCGATTCAAACGTCGCGGTACTGGAAAAAGAAGGAGCCATAAAATATAATCTCAAAACTATAATACGATACGATATACTAAACTCTCTATTATTTAATTTCAAATCAAATTTTTCATATCACTATCCCTCTTACACGCATATTTTTTCATATGATCTCTACATGTCAAATGTAGAGTTCACTAAAAATGTCTCCTACTCTGATCATGTTTAGTATCAACGACCCCCATCAAATTGTAGACAATTTGTTCAAGTCCGTACAAAGAAATCAAAGAATGATTATAACGATCGTAAAATTTATTTTAGTTTATCTCAACAATTCAAAAAATAAAGAAAAATATAATAATATATTTCATGCACTGCAAAGAAATCTCACATGAGATTTAGTGAAATGGAGTCACGATGAGCTACGACAAATTCATGGAGTGCTTTTTCCATTCGAAAATGCATATGATCCTTGTACATACGAGGAGAAATTATGACTTGTCCAAATTCCGTTCTGTCTGCCCAGCGTAAACTGAACACAAATATAAAACAAAAAAAATATAAGCTAATTTTCTTGTTATTAAAGTAGTATCTTATGTCAAAACTTACTGCCAACGAAGTCCACCTTGTAGTGCTGTGTAACTGTAATTTATCATTGATAAAATAAATAATCATTATTGTAAGTACAACTTAAAAAGAATCAATAAGTAAATTAAACTTACTTTGGCCTCTCAGTTATGTGCAAAATTTTCCCCGGAAGGAACATGGGGTAGGTCAACATGCCACTATTATCCCGTGACCTCCAGCCTTGATTAGGAACTTCAATTTTTGACACAAATCCCCCCTACGGGAAACAAGAAAATGACAACATGTCTATGGAAAATGTACTAGTGGAATAAACAACAATAAAAGTTTTCGTACAGGATATTTGGAATGATGTGGTTGATGAGTCTTTTTCTTCTTGTCAGCTTGACTTTGTTCATGAGGTTCGGCAAATTTAATCTTTGGTCTATTCTGCTTCCCACAACAACATAGGCAAGCACATCCTCCGAGTAATATTTGATACTGATAAAATTAAATAATTTAATCAAGTACCGGATTAAAAGTTATAATCAATTAAAACAAATAATAATAATTAGTTGACTATACCTTAGGTGTCCTAGAATCCAAAATGGCATCAATGATTTTACTTTTAAGACTATCGACAGCGAGTAAGGACAATCTGGGAATCATGTCATCCCCATAGACAATCGACATTGTAAAACTTTCTGTGAATTTTGAGGCCTCCAATGACAGTAGTCCACCCAAGGGTGACACTGCAAAAACTTTGAGCATTGGGTACTGGCTAAGGTACATCATACCTGGAGTGGAGTAAATCATGTGAGTTTACAATGAATCTCATTGAAATTTTCATTTGTTTCAATTTTAAATACCTAAAATTGTTGCAGCTCCAGCTCCAAGACTCATACCTGTTAACATAAATACCTTACAATTAATAAATGACAGGATAATGATAATAATGTGATACTCAAATAACTCACCAATGAAAATAAGATTGTAATTGGGATACTGTGCCTTGAGCTCTTCAAGAATTTTCTTGTCCATCAATATCTTCCTTATATTTATGGCACATAGTACTACTCCATGATAAGCCTTCAAAATTATACATTTAAAATTTAAATTTGTTTCAAAAAATATGAACAAGAGTTTGAGAGATGACTAACCTTGAAATTTGGTGGTAGCCCAGGGATGAAATTTATGTTAACTGGCAATGCAGTCAAATCCGCTATTAAATCTATCATGGACATGGTCCCACGTATAGAAATGACGATGGATTTAGTCTTGTGATCCACAGCCACATAAAAAATGGGTTCATATATTTTATTTTCCCATGAAACGTAAATCAAGTCTTTAGAAGCTAATTGGGATGTCTCTTGCAAAGCAGACGACCTAAATAAATTTAGTTCAATATTAAATGTTAATGAAGTGTCTAGCAAATTTTAAACAATGATGGCCTATTCAATAGGGATCAAAAAATAATTGAAAAAAACAAACCAGCAAAGACAACAATTGTCTCCCAAAACTGTAAAATCTTGAGATCTAAAATTTAAGTAGAATCAATTTAGTTGAATACGGGAATAAATCACTGCAAAGAATAAGAAATATTGTTTCTGTTCTAACCTGAAACAGCTACAGCACTTTAGTTGTCTCCATAGTCTTCGAAATGCTCGATTTTTGTAATTATTTGAGAGAAAAATGGGCCAACCATAAGCACCCAAGACATAATTAAGATAATGATTGACTAAAACAATGTCCTGTATACAGTCTCCCGACAAACTCTCATCATACTCGTCATCCGGTGTCAAATTATAAATGTTGTGCCCAATCGAACCCGTCATACGAGGTAAAGATGCAGGTTGTCTCGTAACAATTTGATGCTGATGGTGGTGGTGATGATTATGATTTTCATTCTCAAGGGACTGAACTAATTTTCGGTAATTATCGGTCAAAGTATTTTTGAATTCAGTTGGCTCAGCCTTCTTCTCTTGTTCTCTTTGATAAAGACTCAAAAATCCAGCCATGACATCCGTCGTCACAAAATCATGATCCTTTAATAGGGTGGAAAATATCCCTAGTATAAATATCAAAAATATTATTAACAAGCTCCTCCTTCTTATGACAATTAATTTTAATTTTTTAAAAGAAAGTTCTAGACGTACTGCCGATTTCTTTAAACCCCTCGTTGATAGTCTCTGTATCCCCTCCTTTGGAATTACAAGTACAAAAACAAGTTCTATAAAATTTTAAAATAAATTAATATGACTCCTTCAAATTTCATGATGAGTTGGTTGCTCTTGTAGTTAATTAAATTACTTACAATTTCCTCCATTTGGATGACCAATAGGCTTCATGTTTTTTAGAATAGTCATTAGTCTCATTAAAGGGATCCAAATGTCCAACATTCCAGTTGTTTTTTCCACCAAAAGGGTCAAAGAGGCAATACATGAAGAGGGTCAGAATGACCAAAGAAAACCAGTTGCAAATTATGAATCCTGTACAAAATTATCATTATTTTCAGTTCATTCTTTACAACAACAAAAAATCTTTGTCATTACACATTTCTTAATTTTGGTTACTTTTAATAAAGGCTAGAGCTTCCGGTGCTTCTTTACAGTTGAGAGTATTACCATACACCTGAAATGGTAGATTATTTGCTATTACGATTATCACAGACATGACAGTTACAAATACAAACGTTAATTTATGCCTCAATTATAATAATTATTGCATTGAGGACATTTACTCGTCTAGATTTTTAGTTTACCCAAATTGTCCCGAGTAAATTCCAACAAACGTCAATGGCTTCACATATTAATCTGTTGAATCATTCCAGTAATTTTATACATTATTTAATTTAAGTAATCACTTTAAGTTCATCAAATTAATATAAATCAGTTTAAAATCTAACCGAATGTAAATACAAGGAGTGAGAAAACGACGAGATTTTGTGTCCATTATATAACTTGTCATTGTTGTTTTTAAAGCCACCTAAAAGTAAAAGAATTCATTCTAAATTATAATTATTCTAAGATATTTTCACAAAGTTTTTTACGGAGTACTAACCAGGTCCACAAAGATGATCAAAATCAAGTTGGCAAAAATGCCATACATGTAGATCCTCAAATATCTTTTAAAAAACATGAAAATAATAAAATTAAAATCATGCTGGCAAAAATGCCATACATGTAGATCCTCAAATATCTTTTAAAAAAACATGAAAATAATAAAATTAAAATCATGCTGGACATGTCAAAATAAAATGTCATTACTTTCCGCTGGAACATTCTAAATTGGCATCATTTCTCAGGTAAATTGTTACTGCAGCCACTAACCTAAAAGTATTTAACAATTAGCCTACATTTAAATAAAAACTAACACTAATCATTGATTAGTATCATGACAAATAATTTTATGAAAAGGGAAAGATTGGGCAATGTTTCTCGTCCTCTCATCATTGGAAAGATTGCCCAATCTTACTGTTTCTTAAATCATGTTGTCTTTACCAACACAATTTGACAGTCACGTCAATTAATCCAGGTACAACAAAGTCATCCCCTCCAACTTGCCAACGGCGACCGAAAGCGACCAAAGCGGGCATCAATTAAACTTTAATTGTTATAATTAATGTTGACTGAAATATTATACTTTTAAAAAATCTTCTTCTCCACGGCATAAACTCGTTGTCTATTATTCAATCCACTTTGTAAATTTAATTAATAAATGTATTTGTATTTGTAATCCTTCTTCTTCTTCCTCCTCATCCGCCACTATTTTCCCATTCAGTCGACGAAGGAGAGACGGAAGCATACTTGAATGTGTCGTCACTTGTTTTAATTCTTTTTAAAAAAAGACTAAAATCTTTCTTCCTTTTCCATCACACACATTGAATCAATTCAACAAGAATCATAACTAAAATCAGCTTTTAATACTTGCACTCACTTTAAAATTAACTGGCCGGTAACAAAAATAAATACAAGGCAGGAACACCAGTCAAAACAATAAAAAGAAGATTTTGAGAAACATTTAAAAATGAAATGAACAAGAAGATTTACAAATTTCTTTTTTTTCACTTGTTGTGTGCACTTGACACGACTCTCTCTTCTCTGTACAAAATTCCTTTAGTGAATGAGAAAAAGTTACCTCTCTCTCTCTCTGTCTTATGAGATACAGGTAAATTCCATTGGAATTAACATTCTGTCATACAAGCTGAATGCCAAAAGGAAGAAACGAAGCAAACCACAAAAGAGAGAAACGAACGACGGGGCGACTTATGACTTGAGTACAGACAGACCCAAAGAAGAAGAAGGAAGAAGCTTGAAGAGTCTCTACTAAAAGAGCCAAGTATCTGTAATGTCATTTAATAGCAACTATGTATCCCTCCCATATACCCAACCTGTACAATAGACAATGAGGGGGACACGTGGTTTGTAATTCTCATGCAGATACAAAAGGTGCAATTATTGGATATATAAAAAGATGCTTAGATAGTCGTCATGCAACACACACAGTCTCCCATATAAAAAACTCTCTCCATTCTTGTTACTCTCACACACATGGAATATGTATGGAAATGAGTAGTACACTTTTACTTTACCTTAAACTTTACACATAGTCACACGAGTATGAGGATACAAAAAAAATACAGTACTGCTTTAGCTCTAGGCAGTAGGGGAATAGTAACATGGATAAGACAAGAGAGGATGAGATAGACCGTATAATATTTTTATTCATTTGTTTACTATCCTTATTTTATTAATTTTTTTCATATTATCTACTGTCTTGTACATACTCAAGGATTTTGCAATATTTTCTTGTTTCAAATTTTGCAATCGTTGTCATTCGCTTCTCAACAATATCAACATTCCCCCTCCCTTGATGTAGCATTACTACCATCATAATCATGCCAATTTTCTCAATTGTTCTTTGCCCTCTCTGTTGTGGTATTCTATTAAAACGTTAATAAGACCATACATAAATGTGAGTTTTTGACTCTGTTTATTTTGTCAAGGTATGCAACCATTAGGATGGAATGATGGAGTTCACACCATTAAAATTATCATTAGTTGAGCTCATGGCTTTTGTGTCTCTTCTCTCTGACCATTAGTACATGACACAAGTTGTTATGTGATGTTGAAGAGTTGAAAATTATTGGGAGAATATCTACTAAGACTACTAGCCAACATTCAAAGCGTAAGCATTGTACAGATATAGCAAAGTAACATAAGCAAAATTAGAAATTTTTTTCTTGTTCCAACTTGAATTCTTAGTCTTCCTCCCCCCCCCCCCCCCTCTCCTCCCCACCACTTTTTTTAGCATGATGATAATAGGGAGTTTTATAAAATCACAAACTCGACTTAAACTCTACTCCGTCATAGAGTTTCTAATGTATTACGATAAAGGCAAGGGCTTCTTATTCGTCGGGAGTAGAGTTGGGAGTAGAATTTGTGATTTTATAAAACTCACTAATGACCGTGTAAAAAAACATTGTGATGCAATGACTTTTTTGTCTGTTCAGATTTTCTCTTGAACGATGCTACATATTTTTTTTGTTAGTTTTGTAAAGAGAGATATTTTTTAATAATTTTGATATCTACTGGACATTGAGATGAATTTGGAAAAAAAAAGAATTAATTATTTAATTAAATGATGGAGTTCTTAGTCGCTGGTGGATTTTAAAGATAAAGAATATATTTTGTACTAAAGGATGACCCAATTTGATTGTCTCAAAAATGTAGGTCACGCAATTTCCTTTTATAAAATAATACTCAATTGATACCTTCCCCTCTAGGCTCTAGTCTGTACAGGCGTAGAGTTAAAATGCTAAAAACCAAAAAATGGAAAGACGTTCATTTTCCTTGAAAGAATCTCTCCTTACATTTTGTAAAGTACTGTATGAGCATAAAATAATACATTGTGTGTATGTACTCATGCCGTCTCATACACTTAAGCTTGAGGAAAATTAAATAAAAACCTCCACTCTTTTCAATTGAGTATACCCATCATGTTTCCTTTTAACTTTGGCTACAACTTGTTGGCTCTTGGCTTCATTCAATTCTTACCTTTCCACTTGTTGCCAAATTACAAAAAAAAATTAAACTTTAATTTCAAATTGGAGTATGTGAGTCACATAATGTGACATGACAAAAAAAAATACTTGAAGACAGCAAGGCCGCCTCATGAGACTCTTTTTCATAGTAGTTACAGATATTATGATTTGTATAAAGTATCATTATCTTTTTGTTGTGAAAATTGAACTAACTTACTAAAATTTTAACTGTATGCACTGATTAGTCGTTATTATTCTCTCCTCAAGGTACTTTTTTTAGAGTCATAAAATTTTGTGACGAAATTAGTACAAGAGGAAAATACATAACTCAAAAAATGAGACAAAGGAAGAGGAAAATAAAATGCAAGTTGAGGTTTCAAATGGTCAACAAAACGTAAGAATGTGGTTGTTGTAGAAAATTATTGGAAATGTGAAATATTATGGAGAATTTTTTTTTATTCTACACAATTCACAATCATACCACAAAGCCCCGACAAACGAAAGACAAAAAATGGGAGCTCATGATAAATTATTGTGTAATTAATTTCTATATTAAAAAATACATTTTTCAAGACTAAAAGATGTGAGAATATATCAATTTACAACCTTTTGTAGTTTATCTTTTTCAGTATTTTTTTAAAAATTTTTTTATTATTTATTTTAGGTCCAGTAATGGCAAACCTCGGATTTTAGAGCGAGCTAGTTCAAGTGGAAGAAGAGTCAGATTGGGTTCATCTCGACGACAAAAATCAAGTGACAAAACTGGTGACAATGAGAATTCCAAGCCATTAGAAATGCCGAAACCGGTACCAAGACCAAGATTTGAGGCACACACTTTTGCTTTTGTCAATAAAAGTCAACAACAATCTGAGATGGAACCTCTAGTTCAAAAAATTAATGCAGGCTATCAACATCAACAGGTGAAAGGACAAGTGGATGAGGTAATATTTTAAACCAAGTCCATCCAAAAAGTAATTATTCATGGATTTTTATTCATTTTGACATGTGTTCAGGTGGTCAATATCATGGCACAAAATCTTAGTCAATTGGATGAAAGAGGAGGAAAAGTATCAGAATTAAATGAGAGAGCTGGTAAATAACAAACTCACATGCTAAATTAGAAATTGATTATGATAAGACAATCCCATTTAAATTTATTACGTTAATTAAAAATAATTTATTTTCTATAGATAAACTACGTGAGAATGGATGGAAGTTCAAGAATATTGCCAAAACTCTCAAAGACACTCATGCAAAAAATAATAAAAAAGTAATATTTTCATTATTCATTTTTCATTTGCCAAAATGTCTACCATGTAATTTTCCCTAAGTACAGAGTACAACTAAAGTATTTTTTTATTGATTTTATTGTAGTGGACTTGTATACTTGTAATTTGCCTTGTAATTTTTGTGGCTATCATCATCCTCCTTGGTGGTAAGTGATCTTGAATGACTAGTCCAAGTTGAGAATTTAATCAATTTTAAATGCCTCGTGTCAAAAAATTTCATAATTGAAAATTAATCAAAGATTATTTTTTATGATAGTTAACTACACCTACCACATGACAAATAATTTAATCATGTTAATCTTTTATGTGTGTAGTTTACATTGGCCATGGTTTCGGATGAATCTTGTCTATCCACATGTACAAATTCTTTGTTTTGTACACGCCTTTCACATTTAATATTCGTCTCGTGGTGTCAATCCACAGTTAAAGTCCATTAAGAACAAAGAGTCGGCACAAATGAATTAAATCTGAAGCTGATAGATAAAGATCGCTCCTATTTTTTTGTCGATATGATTGACTGGACTAAATAAATCTATTGATTAAATTAGGTCAATATCTGTACACTGCCATTAAATTAAATTATCATATTTAATCTTCATAACTACAATTTCTTGACACGTGTGGGGAAGGGTAAAAAAGAATAGGGCAACTACTATTACTGAAAAGACCAAAAAGGGAAATTAAATCATCAAAGTTTCATTTAAAAATATATAATCATAATTTAATTGTTAAATATTAATTCTTTCAAATATTAATGTATAAAAATAAACTAACATGTCAAAAAATTGTTGTCAATTTTAAATATTTACGTATCAACATTTACTGCATCAAAATAAACTGGTGTGTGACACTAGCCTCAGAATGAAATGACGTTTAAAAAATAAACTTACATCCTCATTGTATATGGTCAATACGCATTTTCATTTCCGGTTTCCCAAGAACTAACACGAGTGGAGCAAAGAAAGTATATAGTTATTTCATATTCTGTCCAGTTTATATAAAATTACAACCATTCCACATTGGAGTTGTTAATTTCTAGAAAAGTAAACCATGTAAGTGTCATTTAGATGGAACATTAATATACATTTCAATTTGACTAATGTGACAATATTTTCAGGTCATTAGAATCCGCTGGAAGCAGAATTACGTGGTTGGAGCAAGTCAGCGACTCATTACCCAATTGGTTCAGAGAAAGTTGGAAAAAAAACTTTCCAGGAAGGAAAGATTCTGATACAGAATCTCCACAGACGACGGAAAATGAAAATGACAATCCTCATCAAAATGATCAACCCACCAAGTCAACAGAAGAACAACAAAGAATCGAGCCTGCCACCGTAATTTCATTGTTATTTTATTTGTGCACACTTGATATGAAAAATGTTGTCATTTATAGCCAACTTCGATAATGGGAAAAAATTTGAATAAATTATCAGACAGAGGACAGTCTTTGATGAAGTTGGAAGGAGTCACAGGTTAATTGTACATAAAAATTTGAGAATGATGATAATTATAATAAATGACACCTTTATAGAAACTACACTCATGGGTTTAAAGTCTAATGGAGCCAAACTGAGTCGTAAAAATAAATTGGAAAATTCTAAAGTAAATCTTATAGTTTTTAAAATTATAAATGTGACGTTTCTTCTTAAATTAACTTGCTGATTAATTTTTTCTAAACAGTGGAGCATTATTCTTGCAGTCTCGACAGTCATTTTTTTATGTTGCACCATTGGCTTTATCGGTGAGGAAAAATTAGCTTTAATGTATTCAGTGAAAAAACTCGTAAATTTTTTTTTGTCCTATTTAGTTTACGTAGTACTCTACTAAAACGAGTCAAAATAAGGTCCGTTATGGAAATGTAGGGTAACCAAATGTAGAGTGGAAGTTGCCTAAGTTGATGAGCCATGTTGTATGTATATTTATATTAGATATATGCTTTTATATTTTAAAAAAATATGGTTGGATTGCATATCCTGGGAACCAATGTGTTTGGTGCCTGTGTATTGTTGAGTTAGTCATGTGTTATAATTACTATGTCAAAGGTCAAATGTCACAATGACCTCCAGTCACTTCTCCTGGCTTTGTGCAACCATGGTCTACGAAATACAACCTAACCTATTGAAAATAAT
>JAQIVZ010000427.1:0-68616 GCA_034700945.1 Arrhopalites spinosus
CTTAATAATATTAAGGGCTATCAAAAGGATCATTCGTCATTTTTGTACTTATGTTAAGCTTCATAATCGGTCATCAACAAAAAATCTAAAACTTGATGTACAAAATTATTATTCTTGTTATTTTTGCAACAAGAACTCTAAAACTACAAAGTCACTACACTTCGGATTCATTCTTTACGACAAGGCACTTTAATTTAATTAAAATGTGGCCTTTTTTAATGTTTATAACCAAGAAAATGATTTTGTCAATTTTTTTTCTGCAAACTTTCGTATTCTTGTCACTCAGAATCAAGGAACTCTCCTTGGCTGTAATCTTTGTTTTCTCTATGAAATCTTTTTTTTTCTGCTGTCAATGAGCAAATCCAATATTGGCGACCAAAATAACTCCATTTTTGTTTTTTGAAAAATAAAAAAAAACGATGGAGTGTACACCTTTGTGGATTTGATACAACATTTCTACCATAATGTAGCAGCTTTTGGTAAAAAAATTAGAAGTTTAGAGTCAACCTTCGAATTATAAACTAAAAAAATCGATTTCTGTAAAAAGAGCCAAATGGAGTTATTGCCTTTTGGAAGTATAATCCTCATATGTAATGTAAATTTAGGAGTGAATGTACAAATCATGACAGAAACATTTTATATTTATAGCTGTACCATAAAAATTTGTCTCTCTCTCTCTCTCTCTCTCTCTCTCTCTCTCTCTCTCTCTCATGAGTCTCTACTTACATCAGAAGAGTAAATATAAATAAAAAGGGGAAAAAAGAAATTTCGATTCTAGAGGAAGAAAATAAAAAAAAAGTTGGTATAGTTACGATGACCCAGTAAAAAAATCTTATGATAATATTGTCAGTCGACTCGACAAGACATGTCAGTTGTTATAGGAGGATAAAATATATTGTATGACTCTCTTCATTCTATAGACTAGTACAGTACACAGATAGCAGTAAGTAAAGTAAGTATCAGGAACTGTCACAATAAAAAAAGGAGAATATAGACCCAAATTTTTGTAGTACATAATATAAGTAGGAGCTTGTTTCGTATATATTTAGATGGAAGGAAATAACGTGTAAGTTTCTTTCCTCTCCTCTTCATCTTCTCCAGATCTATACAAAAGTCAGTCCAGTAAAGTTTATTCGGCCTTTCTCCATATCTCTCTTGAAAATTTGTTGTGTCTAGGCTCTAGGTGTAGGTCGTGGATGCAATAAGAAAGATTTTCTAACAAAAAAAAATATCTTCATCTCTGTACTATCTGTATACTATCCAAGATAAATAAGTTGAATCTACAAAATCTTAATCAGTCTTTGTCCATTACAACTCTGTGAAAGTCAAAGTTCAGCACGTGTGTGTGTCTCAAACACGCCAGGTAATAAACTTATTCTCATGTTGGATTATGTATGTAACAACTGGAATTCAGGTAGAATATGTAAATTATCATGAAAATTCATCTTTTTCTACATAAGTACAAATAGTTGGTTCACATGAAGTTTTAATATAAGGGGAAAAATATTTATATACGTACGAATAGGCCCAAGTACTATATAATGTTGAGAGAGAGAAAAAAACCATTCTGAGTCTCTGAGGAAGAAACCATCAAAGTTTGTTTCATTCAGACTCAGAGTCATTCCAAGAGTGGATGCAGTAGCATTCACTCCTATATGCATTAAAAAGTGTTGTGATTCTAACTAGTTGATATTATACTCCAACTTGTAATTATTTATTTACATTTAGTTAACAACATTAAGCCGGGTTCAGTCTATGGGCAAGGATTGTGACGCGGTACATTTAATCGGGACAAGAAATAAATCGTTTTTTGTCAGAAAAGAATGGCTGCATCGGGTCCACAATATTTCTACGAAGATGAAGTCTTTCGAGTCCTCAAATCTGGTGACATTGAATTTGGCATGGTCACCGAGAATTGGTAAGCATTAATCCCCATCTTTTTTCATGTATTTTTAATGTCAAAATGTGTCATTATTAAATTGTGTTAAATGACTTAATTTTCAAAATTTTAATTTTATGTATTTTTTTCTTTCAGGGAAATGTACTCGAGTGACGAGGAGAGTGACCCGGATAAAGTGCCCACTGGTTCCGTCGCTGTCACTTGGCATCCAAAAGGAAAGGATGAAGTTTTGTCGGAATCTAAAGTAAGGATTTTTTTTCTTCTACATATTTAATGTCATTTATTATTTATCATTTCAAAAACAACCATGTGATGATATCTTCGTCTTTGGAATTTGTGGCATGCAAAATTGACATTGCCAATGTGTGTGTATAAGATGAACATGATTAAATACTTTGAATGATGTAAATCTGAAATATATGACATACTAATTTTTATTTCAGGTTAAATTAAGTGATAGATCTCTAATGCCTGGTGATGTTGTACGTCGATTAATCGCTGGCAAGGATACTCAACGAGGATACTGTCGTTCAGTCAAAGTAGCTGCTGCTGTTCAAATTATGGGTACAAAGAAGGTCATTCCAAATGTTGTAGCATCTGACCTCCTCCCAGTCCAGGTAGTATTATTTATTATCACACGAGAAAAAAAATCAATACGTTTTTTATGTGTTCATTTAAATATTACTCTCAACGTTTCTTTCATACACTCTGTTTTTTAAAACGTTAAAACTAAAAGTCAAGGACGTTATGTCTATACTTATCAAGCAACGATAAAATTATCCTATCATAAGTATTACTAGTATTAGAGTCTGTGAACATTTGTTTGTAAAAGAATTTTAACACACAGAAGTACTGTTTTCTTCACGTGGCATAGTCGATCATAAGATACTTACCTATGAATGATAATATTTTTAATTAAATAATGGAATATTTAAAACTTACATTTTCTTCTTTTTTTGTATGAACAGAAACTACAGACAGAGATTGCCGTTTATTTGGATTCATGGATTGGAGTCATTCGTGATATGCATTATCGTTTAAGTCTTCGATTTAATGATGGATCTGCTTGTACTATAGACAGTGTGTCCATCTCAGGTAAAATATTATTCTCGTAATTTAAACATACGTGCTGTAATGGCAGTAAGTAATATCAATTGACGATGCATATGACATTGATTAAAAATAGATCATTTTGAGGATACTCGTCGAAATCAAGATGGATTCGGATCTAGTTCATTCTATCCCGGTCAGTAATCACTTTTTAATCCACAAAGAATATTCAATAGCCATTTAATATACACATTCTATGTATGTATGTATGAGACTTGTACTAATAAATGAATTTTTTGACAGGTCAAAAATTATCCGGTGCTATGCGCTATTTAAGAGATGCTGATTGGACACACTTTTCGGATGATTTGAAGAGGGCCAAAGACAGAAAAGTTGTGACTGTCACTGTGACAGATGTAAAACCCACTTCAATGAGTGTCCAGTGGCAATGGCAAACTCCCGAGTGTATTCTTGAAAGCTCAAATAACAAAGAGAAGACTGGTTGGCAAAAGGAACCGCCAGCTGATGTGATTGAAGAGAAGGACTTAAAGCGTGTAAAATGTCTCAATCTTTTCGAAAGTTGTACAGGTTAGTCTGAGTTTTCTATTACACTATTGTAATAATTTAATAATAATTTTAAAAGTACCTCAATCTTATGAATTTCTTCTGTTTATAAGATTAATGTTCATATCATTATGCAAGATTAAGATTGTATTGTTTACTATGGAAAGCTATAATTAAGAAATTATTATAAAAACTTTTAGAACAACTCGGTGATATCAGTTTTTATACTCCAAGGTAAGCACTGTATAATTATTTTAAATGTATTTGAATTCGTTGTGACAGTATATTTTCATATTAACGGTTTTGACATTTAATGTATTTAGTGCCAAAGATGTTATACTTGATAAAATTGAATGGAAGAAAAATATGGCAACCAGTGGTGTACATCCTCGTTCCACCAAATCCAGTGAGAGTAATGTTGGTAAACAACAAGAGTCAAATCAACCTGAACGATCTGAAGATGATAATGTTGTGAATCTCAAATCAGCAAATGAAGGCAATAATAATAATAATCAGTTGGGAAGTAAAGAACCTGTCACTGTAAGTCTATCAAAAAATGTATTGTATACCATAATATTTTAATGATATCAAAAAAGCAAATGAAGCATATCATTAAAACACCCCCTATTTATTACTTTTGTATCCTTTTAGACTTCGGTCACATCCACAAAAAAATCCTTTCCAAAAGTTTGTACAACACGATTACGAAAGAAGAAGCTCAAGAAAACTAGAATTCAATCTGCCACAAATGTCGCTTTAGACGCTCCAGTTGTTGTTGAAACACTGCATACTCAGTCAACAGTTGATGTCGTTTGGCAGGTATACCAATTTAATAATTAATAAATTCACCTCATTCATCATTTACGTACATATTACACAGTAAAATTAAGAAGAAATTAAGATTTTGTGCATTGATCCATTTTTCATTTGACTTGATAGGATGGAACAATAGAAGAAGGAATGTTGAGTGTAGATTTATATCCAATTCATCATCTAGATGATCATGAATTTTTTCCCGGTGATTTTGTGGTTCGTGCAGATTCTGTAAATTTTAGAACCTATGGAGTCATTCAAAACATGGACCATCAAGGTATGCGTCAGCATAATATTAAATATACGATGAATATGAATGAATGAATTTTTTTTTAATTAGTTAAATTTTTTCTTTGTAGGTCGTGTAGCGTTGGTTAAATGGTTTGAAGCCTATGGTTCTTCCGGGGATCAGTTGCCAAAAGAAATGAATCAAGAGGAAATGTCTGTCTATGATATCAAGGATCATCCAGATTATCGTTTTCGACCTGGAACTATTGTCATTCGTGTTGCAAATGTTTTGCCAAACCAATATTCTGCTGGCCAAATTTTGGATAATTATCCAGATGGACAAGTAATAATACATTTAACATTACTACACATAACATTTAAACACAATTATACATAATATTTACATTGTTTTTGACAAAAAAAATTGATTCAGGTTCGTGTATGGTGGGCAAATGGAGTCTCAAGTTCTTGCTGGCCTCAAGACTTATTCCGTCTTGGTGACTATGATTCCGATGATGGTGACATTTGGGATGATAATGGCGGAGCCACAGACAATGAAGAGGATGATGATTTGGTCTCCAGTGACTCATCATGGGAGACAGGTACAAAGATTTGAAATCTTGTCATCTAGAAACAATTTTTACCATTAAACTTGTAGGATTGCACGTTGTGCTCGCTTTTTCTTTTCTTCCAAGTTCAAAGATTTCTTTTAGGCTTTTTTTCTATAAAATACATTAAAATGCAATATCAAAGTCAAGTCCTGACTACAAGCTGTAGTGCATTAATTTTGTGAAATCAACAATAATAATTTTTTGTATTTATTTCATCCAGAGGCAGAAGAAGAATTAAATGAGACTGACGCAGTTCAACGATATCATACAATTGGAAAATTGATTGAACACATACAAAAAACTCTAGTATGTATTCGAGAAACTATAATTGCCTCGACACCTGTGACAGTTCCCACAATTGAGAATCCAACACCGACTTCTAATAATACTTTAAGTCTAAATGTAGACCGTCGGGGGATCACAAAGAAATTGCTATTGATTTATAAAGACTGCCAGTAAGTTTAAATATATTGTATGATGTAAATTTTTCATTTGAAATCATCACTTTGCATGAGAAATATGTTTTAACACGGTGTCATTATTTTTTCCCCTATTCAGGTATTTGGATAAAATCATGGGGTAAGAAAACTTTTGCATTCACACCCTTTTAATAAAACACTTTTATGCTATGTTTTTCATTTTTAATAAATTGATTATGTTCTAAAAATAACAATGATCTTTTGTTTTCAGATCAAAATATTTTGATGAGGGTTTTTTAAAAGGCTGGTTTAAACAAATGGAAGCAACTTCTAAAAGTGGTCGAATGATGACGGAACAAGTCTCAAAATTATTTGAACTTCCTGATCAAATAGTCAAGTCAAAAGTTTCAAAAGAGAATTTTGTTCAAAAAGAGAATGAGTTGGTAGAAACAATTGGTAATGAATCTACTGACTCCCAGAGTCAAGAAATGTCAAAGCCAGAAATTGAAGATAATACACATCAAGAAAAGAAAAAGGAAGAGGGGGATGCTCCTGAAATAAGTGATATTAGTGATAAAAAACCACTAGGAAAGTCGTCATCAGATGATGTCAAGTCTGATGCCAAGAGTCAAACAATGTTTGTGACTGAACTATGTTCTGTAATCCTAACAAAATTACTGGCAGCTCATAAAGAGTATGAAAGTCGTTTTGGGGTTGGTGAGTTACCTAAAACTCTCAAAGAAGGAGATTCATTCACAACCCTTGCTGCGATAGCGGAAGAAATGGTTGAGAGTCATCCACCCAGTAATGACTTGAATACTAGTTCTTCTTGTGAACTCGCTGCTCGATTTAAAGATCTCTGTGTACACACTCAAGAATTAGCTGCAAATTTGCTCAGTAAGTTTATTTTAATGTAAACGTGTAGTAAAAAAAATGTGTACTTACATAATATTTTTATTCTACTAAACTAAATGTTTTAGTCATTTAGTCAATGATTTATTAATTATGTGTTTGCTTTTTCTTCTTTGTAGCTAGTGAAATTGAAGAGATGGTTCAAAATGTAACTACTTCAAGTGCTCAAAATGAGGATGTAAAAGACAATGTGTTAAGTGGTGTGGACAAAGATGAATCTTCAGCAGATTTAACTGCTCTGTTCAAAGCTAGTGACATTGTGACGTCGGCGCCTGTCTCACTCTCGGCCGAATTGGGATTAACCAAAGATTGTCTAAATAATAATATTACAAGTGAGGGTCGGCCACAGGGGAAATTCTCTATCATTGATAATGTACCTGATACGCACCGCTACCGCCTCACAGCATTTATGCCACAAAATTCCAAAAATTTCCTAAAAACTGTGCAGAAAGAAATAGCCTTACTTCAGGAGAGTCTCCCAGATGGTATCTTTGTTAAAGGGTATGAAGATCGTATGGACTTGTTTTCTGTCATGATTTGTGGTGTTGACGGGTAAGTGACATGAAATTTTTGTAGAGTGAAAAATTATTTTTGAAAAATATATAATACACACGAAATGTGAATTTATTTTCTATTGTATTTTTTTTACTATTTTGTACATATTACAGAACCCCGTATGAAGATGGAATCTTCCTGTTTGACATACAATTACCCCCTACGTATCCCAGTGCTCCACCCTCAGTCCACTATGTCTCCTTTTGTCCAGACCGACTCAATCCAAATCTCTATGAATGTGGAAAAGTTTGTGTCTCTCTACTTGGGACTTGGAGTGGTAAAGGAACGGAAGTTTGGACATCCTCCAGCTCTCTCCTCCAGTTGTTGATTTCTATTCAAGGTATAAAAATGTTACCATCAATTGATTGGGCTTGATATGCATAGTAACTGTTCCTATATTATGTCTTTGTTTTAATTGGATTTATTCTAACACCTTTTAGGTTTGATTTTGGTTCCTGAGCCATATTACAATGAGGCTGGCTATGAAAAGCAGCGTGGAAGTCAACAAGGTGAAGAAAACTCAAGAATGTATAATGAAATGGTGCTCATAAAATTGGTTCAGTCCTTGTCCCGCATGGTAAATAAAATTATTCAACTCTAAAAACAATATTCAATGAAAGGTTTCTGTGTAATACTACATTATATTGTGGTGTACATGCCATATTTTTGTCGTGATACTTAACACAAGTCTCGATTCCGTTCTCACGTGTCTTTTATGCAATTTTAGTTTGTGAATCAACATGCTCCATGGGAGAATGAAATTACTCAGTTCATTTGCTTTCATCATTGTCGGTAAGATAATAATATATTTTTGAAACCTAGATACTCAAATGAACAAAAATGAATATATTATGTATTGTCATTACTTGTACTATAATCATTTGTCTTTTTAAAATATACTTGTATAGATTGATAGAACGCTACAAAAAATGGCTTGCAATGTCCGAAGAATCCATAGCCACTGGACTATTACCAAACGAAGGTTGGTAGTTCTTTGTGTACATTTTTTTAAATTGATTGTATAAGAAGCCCGTTATAATTTGTTTATTTAATTTCAAAGGTCGGCCTGGTTTTCCATTATTGCCTGTATCCAAAGGATTCTCCATAACGCTCAAGAAAACCTTGGATAATTTTGCCAAATTGTGTGATTCTTCAAATGGTATTTTACCTACGTCCACCATCAACCCTCCCATAACTTCGCCAACAAACGTTTCTGTACAACCTTAAAAAAAGAATTATCCGTCTTTCTCATTCAATCTTTTTTCAAGATGTCAAAAAAAGAACCTGCTAAACTTCAAAAAGACAATTCTGTACGCATTATTATAAATTAAATTATAAAATATTTATCAACTATATAAGACAATGAACTTGCCGTTCGCTGTAGGGTATAGACAAAAGAAAAATAAATTGTACTATTAAAATACTACAAAAAGTATAATAATAATTGTAAGAACGCTTGGATGTATGAATCAAAATTAATTATTCATGCAAAATATTGTACCTTAAAAACTCTATTATCATTTAAACTTGTAATGAGAGAGAGAGATAGTAAAATATCGACGATAGAAGAGAGAGATGGAAAGAAAAAACAATGTTTACATGATTATTATTATTATAGAATTATTTGATAATTTAAAGTTATTGTAGTAGCATATGATAAAATTTATGTTTTTGGACAGAGAGTATTATCTTGTCAATCTCAGTTCTCTTTATACTTTTTCAGGTTCTGAGTTTTGTCGATGAACGTATTACACGCATTATATTTGAGAAAAAGAATAATAAAAATATCTCAAGCCATTAAGAGTAGCAATAAGTGTAAAAAAACGTACAAGGTTATAGTATCACTATTTTGGAAAAATCCTGTACTACCTAACATAGTAATTAGCAAATTAATGATCTTTGATCAAAAGTCCCTCGCCTGTCTCAAATGAAAAAATGTAGTAATAAAAGTCGTATTCCTGCAATTTACTTTCAATTTTATTTTTAAAAAGGCCTTCATGAAATGAGATGCTAAAATCGGAGAGAGATCACAATTATTTTTTTGGTTTGCCGCCCATTGCATTTAAATCTCTAAGTGTGAGATTTAATGACAGAATTTGTCTTTTAATTTAACTTTAAAGTTAGATAGTTGAAGATTTTTGTGTGATTCTATTTACAAAAACTTGACCATTGTTTATTTTACTGCAAGATTTTTAGTATTGAAATTAATTAAATTTCGAATGTGGAAAAAAGATACTTCAATTGTTTACATTTGAAGTTTATTTAATGCCGTTGGGAAGTTTCGTCTCAAACTTGTTTGGTCTGAAAAAGAAGAATTCAGATTCTCCAGAAGAAGACTCTAATCAAACAAAAGGAGAAGACATGGAAGAAGAAATGGAAGTTGATGTGTCTGACTCGGAAACAAGTACGTCCAATCCGGTAATTCCTTCTTCCTCTTCAACCGAAATTAATGACGAAGAACAAAATACTACAGAGGATTCTGAAAGGGATTTAATTAATGATGAAAGCTCCACAGCATCCACTATTGTAGAAGATGATGATACCGTGACAGGTGATAATATATTTCGAGAGGACATAAAAAAAGATGATGTTGAGGAGGTAGGAAGTGTCATTGATGATGAGGATGATACTTCAAAATTATTGACAGAAGGAGAACAAGAAATTTTAGCGGATAAACTAATTTCTTCTGAAAGTGCCGAGTCTGATGGTCCATCTGAGGAAATTGTGAATATCTCTGCAGTGGACGTCTTAGAAGTTGGGGGTGAAAAAATTTTAGCACATGGAGAAGAAGTAATGGAATTACAAGATGTAATGGAAGTTGTTGAGACAGAGGTTGTCGACGAAGGAGACATTTTAAGTGAAAATGTAGCAGAACAACATATTGAACCAGGAATTGGGGCGGATGTAGAGGTGGAAGAGAAAGAATTTGGGGATGAAAATGACAATGACAATGAAGCATTTGTTGAAATTACTCGAAGAAGAGTTTCACAAGATGGAAATGGAAATTGTTATTGGTAAGTATTAGGACTACTTATTGAACTAGTTTAAAAGATTCAGCTAAATAATTTGACTAATGTATTTATTTACTGTTTATTTAGTGGAAAAGAACGAAATTTTAATATTGCGGAACTTTTATGTGGTTCCTGTAATCGGTGGTATCACGAGTCTTGCATAGGTGAATTTATTACTGTTGATTTATTTTTATATTTGATTAAGTAAAGTATTTAAAATATGAATTATACTTTACTCTCACATATTGAATATTGTCGTACATTAATTATTTTGTTATTTAATTTAATTAAAAATCAGGATATCAATTGGGCAAACTAGTACCTTTTATGACCAATTACGTTTTCATCTGTAAGAATTGTTCTCCAACTGGACTGGAATCTTTTAAACGAAATCAAGCACGTGCGTTAGCTATATACAGTTTTTGTGTCATATTATTGATTTTTTATCACTTGTTCTAACAAATATTAATTTGTACAATGCGTTAAAATTGTGTTCTTTTGTAGAGTTTACCCAAATGTGTGTCACAGCATTAGCTAACTTAACTCAAGGTAAGGAAAAAGCTACACATCTATAATATTCGTATTGTCATTAATTATATTAAATTGTGACTTTGGTTTTATATATTTATTCTTTTATTTTTTCAGCAAGTGCCAAGGAAGGGACTCATCGGAAGCTTTTTTCAAAAGACAAAGATATTATCCCATTTTTTGATATGCACTGGGAAGGTGATTAAATTAATAAATTTTTTTCAATAGTAGTCTCAACTTGTTTTCCTGTGACTCTTTCAATATTAAGGCTCAGTATTAATTTTAGTCTTACATGTGTATTTATTTTTGAACTATCTGACTCCCAGGTATGACAACAATCGCAAGAAAGACTTCTCAATCTTGGCATTCCACGGTAATAATTTATAATAACACTTCACAGCACATAAATTTCAGTTTGTTCACATGAAATAGTTTTCCAGCAATAATTTAAATTAGGACGACGTCTTAAAGGATATAATTTATGCTAAATTTATTCACGTGTGCACAGGTCTTTAAAGCATTACAAAAAGATGTTGGAACAATTTATGTATGTGGTGAACAACCCAATGATTCTGATGGTCCCTCTTTTGGGTTATTGTCCAGTGACTTGTCAACAATTAGTCCAAACTATGATGCTATGATTAAAGGTGGTCATCTCAAAGTAACTGAGCTTGGAGTTCATCAAAGTAAGTTATTTTATTTTACTGCAGTGTGTCGTGTCTTATTTTATGGCAATCATCCAGCTGTAATATTAGAACTACTCTTTCACTGTCTTACACTTTTTCTCAAACAATGCCACTTGAATGCATTCAAGTACTTAATCGTTATTGGTGAGGCAGAATTTTAAATATAAACAAACTTGCACCACACTACCACTAGTACAGATTTTGATTTTTTTGTATTATGCTAGACTCACATTACTTTCATGTCCATGTATTTATATGGATACCATTTGAGTCATCCTATAATAGTGCAAAGACTACAAGAAAAAATCATGAGTTATTTAACGTCACATTTCATTAAAATTAAATTATGTGATATAAAGTCACTACAGAGAGTCTAAAGTGCTAACAAGATAATTTGTATTAGGTTCAAATTCAATATTTCGAGGAAGAGGAGCCAAGAGACGAACAGTTGGAGATTCTATGGCATTAAGTCAAGCGTCCGTAGCAAAGAAGACAAGGGGAGATTCATTCTTACCGAAAATGACACCTGGTCATGGATATCCAGTCGACCATCCATATAATAAGGATGGTTATCGTTACATCTTGGCGGAGCCAGACTCAAATGCTCCATTCCGTCAAGAATTTGATGAAAGTAGTGATTGGGCTGGAAAACCTATACCCGGGTGGCTATACCGAGTTTTGAATCCTTGTACGGTATTGTTGGCTCTGCATGACAGAGCACCACAACTTAAAGTCTTTGAAGACCGCCTCTCTGTAACAGGAGAGAAGGGATATTGTATGATTCGAGCCACTCATGGTGCGTACTACTAATATACTTACATGCCAATGAATTTTTTTTATAGAATACTTGTTATGACTTTATGGCTTATTATTCAAAAGTTAATGTTAATTTCTGCACATTGTATGTTTCACAAATTAAGGTGTAACACGTGGTACTTGGTATTGGGAAGCCAAAATTGCGGAACAACCGGAAGGTTCTCATACGAGAATTGGAATGTCTCAACCATATGCTAATCTTCAAGGTCCATTGGGATATGATCGATTTGGTTATTCCTGGAGATCTCGATATGGAACAAAATTCCATGAAGCAAAGGGGAAAAGCTATTGTAAAGGTGGCTACAGTCAAGGTGACATTCTTGGATTTCTTATTGAGATGCCAGATACGAATCCTAATACTCCTTCTGTCCCTTCATCATTTAAAGACCGGGTGAGAGACTACAGCTCTTGTAGTGTATATTCAAGTTTGATACAAGGATATTTTTTGTATTGAAAACATGAATTTGTGGACTGCCATTACCACCAGTTTTAATGTTGAATATTTTTTTTATTTTAGCCTCTTGTGAGATTCAAGTCACATTTGTACTACGAAGATAAGCAGGACAGTGCCCTGGAGGCTGAGCAGCTCACAAAACGAGTAGGATCAAAGATTACTTGTTTTAAGAATGGAGTTTGTCAAGGTGTTGCATTTGAAGATATTTATGATGGAACCTATTATCCAGCTGTCTCTTTATTCAAAAATGTTACTGTCAGTGTTAATTTTGGTCCTGATTTTTGGTCTGAGCCTGATGTTAACGTTTACCCTCATAAAGGAGTATGTTTTCAAAACTTTTAAACATTAATGTGTACAGCATGACACTAAATGATAATTTTATATAACTTAACATGGTTCATTGTTTAATGGTAATGTTTTTCTTTCATAATAATAGATGTATGAACGAGCAGAGGAAGCCATAGTTCAACAAACTGCAGCAGACTTATTGTTCTTAACTGAAAATGATGGCAAACTTTTACTAGACAATGTTGTCACCTTACCTGTGTAATAGTATAAAAAAATGCTCACGTTTATTATTTGTATATTTGTATACTACATTACTATTACTTTTTCCTGTTATCCTGTTATAGTGTCTCAATAATCTACCAATCAAATTTATATTATAGAATATTTGTATTATCAAATATTTTGTCAGCAGTGTTTAAATATGTATATAAAGTTCATACTTAGGTGGTACATAATTTTAAAACATTTTTTAAAAATGTAGAATCATTGAAGTTTTGGTAGATCTTGACAATTCAAGAAATCCTGAATATGCAAATACATCTTATCTTACGTATGACAAAAATACAATCTACGCAAAAGTAAAATGATATCAATAAAAATGACATTAATATTTTAAATGTCAAAAATAATGCTAACGAATGAACTGAAATGAGCCATGATTGAATTAGGAAAGTCATACACTGTAATTTATTTACTCTCATTGTAAATACTTACATACTTGTATTCAATTGGAGACACTTGCATACTTTAATGACTACATATCAGCTCAGTACAACCAAAGCTGAGTTGATATTTTAGACTGATGAACACTATACATTCAAAAAAATAAATAAAACAAATTTTACACTTTTCCTCGAGTATAAACTCCCTCGGGTGGGGGTCCCAACGCTTTAACACCCAACTCATCTTGTTTAGCCTTAACAGCAGCAAATTTGGAAAGACATTTAAAAGTCCTTGGTTCCCAAATTGCCAAATTTGAAAGTCTAAAAAAAATTAATCATCATCAACTAACCAACTGTACTTGAATTTTTAAAGCTAGAAATAAGAAGTAGGTAATACATATTTTAAATTATTCTCAAATGATAGTTAATATCCTTACGTTTGATTATTGAGGTAAACTTCTGAGCGAGCCAAACTTTCCATGAAAATAGACCTTCCTTCAGGTATGTGGCCGAGCTCTTGACAAGCTGCATTGATTCTGTCCTTCCAAACTTCCCTTGTATGTAGTTTTCTCTCCTTACGACCAGTAACTACATATTGTAATGACCTTTGAACTTGACGAATGGCAACGGAAAAACAATTTCGGTGTCTTCCATAAAAGTGAGCTGACATCCGAAGAATCTGTCTCTTTCTCCAGAAGCTATCATTTGATATATTTTTAAAATGTTTTGGAAAAAACAAGACTGTCGTTAAATTCACCATCCTACAAGAAAGGAAAATAAAGAATAATTAATTTCAGTTAAAGAATTTTAAATTCGTACATGTGGAACTTTACCCATATTAAGATATACACATTTATGTCATGCAGAATATAATTAATACTTATGAATGAATGATCATCCCTAGAACTTACGTGTTGATTTATTCAGTACCCTGTCTTGTGTTTTTTCCAAAATTCAACACAAAAATAAAAAATTCGGCCACTCGCCTTAGAATTTGAATTCTCAGTTTGCCTCTTCTTTTCCAATGATTTCTTAAGTTCAGAAGAACTTGTCTACACTTTAATCACGATTAAGATTTACATTTTTAATCTTTATTCTACTACCCTTGTTTTTAATACATCATTAGGATCGTTTATTCGTGTATAGAAGATAAAATTATCAAGATATGTACTCAATCTGCAAAAAAATGAGAGTATCTTAGGTTATAGTATAGACTATAGTAATGTCAACAAGGGGTCTACTGATACAATGATGACACTATGCAAATGCAATTAAAGATTACTTACTTACTTATACTTTGCACCTTCAATCTTCATCAATCTTGTTTTATTTGCATATGGCCCGGAAGTTTATCTCATGGTTGTTATCGGTCATGAACAAAGTTACGTTACATAAATATTGCCATTTGTTTTATAAAGAATGGAACGGTCCTCGTAGTGCATAGTGGTTAAAAAATCGTAGAATTTTACTGTATCCTCCCCTTTGAATCCAATTCCAATTCCATTGATAGCATTTAAGTATCAAACCCTAATTAATTAATTTCTCACATGAGCATCCCCTAATCATAAAGATTGTCTCCATTCTTAATCTTGCAACTGGCAATTGAATTGAATGGTTACAATAGTAGGGAAAAACTCGGATTCCCATATTTATCATTGCTCAAGAGAAGAGATAAAAGTGCATCATTTTGCAATCATATTTGATCAAACAATTTGTAATTTGATTTGAATTTCTCACCAATCATTTATTCTACTTTAAAATTATGTATTATTTAATAAATAACGATTTTCTCTATTTTGGACCCAGTTAAGACATTAATAAATTGCGCATAATATGTACAAGTTACTACATATCATGGTAGGCATGAGTGCAATAAAAGTCAAGCCAAAAAATAGAGACGAATGTTTGGAAAAACAAGTTTCCGTTATTTATTGTATACTTTGTATGTGTGGATTAAATGTGTTGGGGCTTGACATGGATGAAAAGAAAACAAGGAAAATATACTTTTAGAGTCCCTTAGAATAATGTGAAGGAAATGAGGAAAGAAAAATAGAGAGAAATGGTCGTATAAAACGCAACTCACCGACAACTTGGACCCCACTAAGCTTCGTATATTTTTGCTATTTTTAGAGGAAGAGAGACACAGAGTCAAATCCTAACTTTACTCCTCACATGTGTTCATCTCCATGTAGCATGATAGACTATGCATATAATATTATAGGTAAATGTGTTGTAGGCAATAGGATGACAGAGAGAAGGAAGAGAAAAAACCGAATCCGAGTATTTAACAACGAGAGGAGGTAGTCACCCACATTAATTTTGTGTAGCGCTAAATAAAATTTGGTTGGCAACTCTTATCATATTCATATTATTTTACTATCGAGTAAAGAATTCAACGACTTTGAATCTTTTTTCATAAAGATTCTTAGCAACAACGAAATTCCATCGTCCTCGTCACAAGGTAAAAAGACAAAATTTAAACTTACTTTGATAGAAATTATGATTCTCATTGAAATGAAAAATTGGTGTAGGGAATATGAACAAGGGTGACATCCGCACTGATCTTCAAGATGAATTCACCTCAACCCATTTGTCCAGTTTGTAGCAAGAGAGCGGACAAGACTTGTTCTGGATGTCATTTAGTTAGTTATTGTTCTGCCGTTCATCAGAAGGAGGACTGGAAAGAACATCGAAAGTCTTGTCGATTGTACACTGTCAAAAAAAATGATGTCATGGGCAGGTATAAATTTAGTTCACAAATTGAACTGACTTGGAGATGATATTAGAGGCAATTTATTTCTAATTTCTTTATGTCAAATGAACAAAAACTTATTTTTTTTCTCTACCATTTTTAACAACACCAACATTCCCATAAATTTTGAGGGAAGAAGAAATGAATTTTTCTTTTCTTTTTTTTGTCAAGGACAATTTTATATAATCGTAATAGTATTTCATAATAATTAAAAATTTTCAGATATGTTGTCGCTGCCCGCGACATTCCAGCCGGCACAATCATAATGTCTGAAAGTCCATTGGCCTATGGACCCAAACAAAATACCCGTCCAATATGTCTTGGTTGCTATAAACCTGTGAATGGAAGTTACAAATGTTCCAAGTGAGTAGTGAGAGAGTCTTACATTCAATTTGTTTTATTCTCTTTTATTAATTCTCAATTATTTTGATTCATTTTCTATTTTAATACAGGTGCAACTATCCTCTTTGTGGTCCTGCCTGTGAAAAGGTGACTAATTATATCGAATCTGTCTTTCATTTTATTTGATAACTTTTCTCTTGGCTGTTGTCAGTACATGCATTTCTTTATTCATCAGTTATTTAATAGTGATTGACATGAAAGCGACAAAGGAATTCAAAGGATCCATTACCATCTAATGCATGTTTAAAGTATAGGACCTTCGAATTTATAAATACCCCTTCTGACTTAATTTTCATTTAGAACGCGATTATTGTTAAAAAAGAAATACGGTGAATAATTTTTAAAATTAAATTTTATTCTTTAGTGACACAGTACTGAATACTTACTCAAGTCTTTGTATGATTATGTAGACAAACATAGAGAGATTTAGTTGTACGTAATAAATAGCTTGTATGTATACATAGGTGGTTAAGTTGAATTATTGATACTAAAAATTAAAACTAATTTTGATTTGATGTCATGTAGGTCTCCATGCATGCAGAGAATGAATGTCAAGTATTTCAGAGATCCGAAGTGCCCATGAAAATTACAAACTTTGATACATGGCATCCAGCCTACGAGTGCATATTTTGTTCTATTTAATTATCTCTCCTACTTCTTAATGTTATTTTAATGTTTTTGGGTTTGTCATTAAATTAAATTAAACTCTTTGAATTCAATTAGATGCATCTTAACAATCCGCTGTCTTTTACTTCGAACTAATGACCCAAAAAGATGGACAGCTCTCAATGAAATGGAACACCATAATAATATCCGGAGAGAGTAATTAAACAATTGACTTTATTTTTTAAAATGGAGTCATATTTATTCAAAATCTTATTGTAATTTTCCCTTTTTCCCGTCAGAACCTTGAAAGAACTCTGGCATCGGAATCAAGTCAATACGGTCAAATTTTTAAGGGAACGTCACAAAATGGCAGACTATGATGACATGACTATTAACAGTGTTCTTGGCTACGCTGATGTAAATTCATTTGAGATTCGGGCCAACGGAGTCGAGTAAGTGTATTAATTTTAATTGTAACCAATTTGTATAAATAAAATTTGGGTTTGTACTTAACTACATGTTCATGGATTCCAGGCTCTGTGGCTTATATCCGAATATTTTCATAATGGCTCACGACTGTGTATCCAATACTCATCACACTGTCACTGAAGACTATGTAATGTTTTTAAATTTGATAAATTAATTACTTTTTGAGAGTAAAACAAAGTCGTATAATTAAATTATTAACAGTCAATGATTGTACGGTCCGTCGTTCCCATTAAAAAAGGAGAATTGATTACCACCGTCTATGCCCACACATTAGACGGTACTCTAGAACGACGTCAAAATATCAAAGAGTCCAAATTTTTTGACTGCATCTGCACAAGATGCTCGGATTCTACAGAGTTGGGGACAAATTTCTCCTCCATCAAATGCCTAAATTGTACTACTGGTTATCTGACTTCAATTAATTCACTTGACCGTGCCTCAAATTGGAAATGTCATGACTGTCAAAGGGAAATAACATTAGATCAAGTACTCGATCTTATTCAGAAGGTTTGTTTTGTTTCTTTTTGTCGAAATGAATGATGAGTATTTTCTCTTGCTTTTATTTCAAAATAAATAAAACGTATAAATTGATCCAATTTTATAAAAATTATATTATAGATTAAAGGAGAAATGGATGAAATTAAGGAGGGTGAGAATTTGATTCCAAGATTAGAATCATTATTAGAAAAACATAGTGGGGTCACAGTTCATCCAAATCATTATCTCCTCATGAGTATGACCCACTCACTCTCAGAACTGTACGGAAGAACAGCGGGTTGGCTTATTGATAATTTGAGTATGGAGTCATTATTGAAGAAAGAAAAGCACTGTCGACGACTAATGTCCGTCTTAGATGTCATAGAAGCTGGATTCACAAGAATACGAGGTCATTGAACATTAGCAATTAAAAATAAAATAATTTGTATTGACTTTAGTGTTTATTTTTCTTAATTTATTCAGGTCTCACATTGTACGAGTTACACGCAGCCCTTTATTTTATAGCAAAGTTAAAATTTCAAAATAATTTGATTGAACCGGATCAACTGAAAATAGAATTAGAAGAAGTACTAAGACTGCTCCAGTAAGTAAAGTTTAGTCTTAACTTTATGCTTATATGCAATGCCAATGTCATTATTTTTAAAACATCAAGGTAACATATTATAATTTAAAAGTAAAATTCTCTTTGTTTTTTTTCTATTACTAAAAAATTTTCAGTGAAGCTCAATATATCCTCCTTTTTGATACGCCAACTTGTCCAGAAGGAATTATTGCCAAATCTATTCCTGAGAGTATTAACAGTGTCCAGCTAGTTATGAAACATTGTTGTAATATTCCTTGAGAGATACCTATTAAAAATGATAATAAATATATATATTTACAGTATAGAAGTAAGCTCTGACTTTAAAAAAATTAACCAATTTCCTTCGAGCTTTCCTTTCACCATCATTTGATATCTAAAAGTACTTAATGTGTAGTGCACACTAACATACATACTGTTCCTTATCCTTTTCGGAATTTTGTCTTGCTAATAAAAACCTGTTCTTTAAGAAGATATAGATGCACTTATATAAATAAAAAATGATTAAATATGATACATGCATCCTTTGTTGTGGTTCTATTTTGTGCGTTCTCAATTCTCCATAATACTGTCTTTAGTGCAGTTTTGCATTGTGATATTTTCAACTCAGTTATTAACGCAACAAAGTGTTATCATATTACCTACATCTTCTCCAGGATTTAATTGCCCCGTCTACCTTGACAATTTTTCATGACATTAACATCCTATGTTTTGGAAACTCCGAAACTCTACACATTTATTTTGCCACATAGTACCTAAACATGAGTGACAGTAGAGATCCTTGAAAGGCCGCTGAGCTGATTTCTCAAAAATGAAAACCTCGTGAAAAAAATTCTAATAGAATTTTTTTATTATGAAATATTTTAAATGTTTCAAATTAAGTCATGAAATCAATTAGGGAATTCTAAATCTATTTGAAACCATGTTGTTAATCAAAAGAGTTTCACGTTTCACCATTGGTGGTAATAGATTTTATTGTACAGGATCTGAAGACAAGGCCCTTACCAAAACCTCTAAAGTAAAATCGAATCTGACTGATTTACTTAAATCAATGACCACATCCAACGACAACTTAACGGAGACTCCACTGGGTAGCAAAAATTTGAAGCCAAAACATATAGGACGTAATAAGATAAAATATTTTGCACCAAAGCCGGCTGAATTTATTACATTAGAAGTTCTTGGTAGTGGAGCAAATGGGACAGCAACTTCTTTATATCTCAAAGCAGATGGGAACAGGTATGAACAGGAAAGTACTATCTACTCTTTGGTTTATTATAGAACAAAAAGTTGGTCATACAATACAAGTCATATAATCTCATGTATAAACTTGTTGGTTTGTTTCTTTTTAGGTATTTGTTTAATTGTGGAGAGGCGTCTCAACGTTTATCTCAGGAATTCAGAAGGAAATCAGCGAGGGTACAAAATATTTTTATTACGAGTAACCGATGGAAAATATTAGGTGGACTTCCCGGGTACGCGTTGACCTTACAGTCTAAAGGGGTACGCAAACTTAACATATATGGACCTCCAAACATTGTGAGTTTTATTGCATCAATTCATCTTACATTTACATTACTTGTTAAAGTACCGTAACGTGTATTCAATCAATACTATTAATACATATCTCACATACTAATGATGCCTTGTTTTGTTCTTAGGGTAAACTTTTTAGGTCAATCGTGAAGTTTTCTTACACCAATTATTTATACTTATCGTATCCGTCCACATTAGACAACAAGTTTCATGAAGATGGTGTTATCAAGATACATTTCATACCAGTGTTCTCACAAAAAAGTTAGTCATCTATCCATGTTGAAGCATGCAATTTATAAGACAATAACTATTTAATTTTTTCAATTCTTGCTAATCACCACTAGTATTTACGTAAACTAGACATACATGGTATATTTTCACACATTTTTAGATCAAAAAGAGGGGAGATTGACCGAAGGTGAAACTAATCAAACACTACAAACTACTAGTCATCAGGATGTTTCAATATGCTACATTTGTGAGCCCAAAAAACCTGACGAAAATTCTGTAGTGGAAACTTGTCAGGAACAAGGAATTTCTGCAGAAGAGACTCTTGAACAACTGAGAGGAGGCATAGATGTTACTTTACCAGATGGAAAGATGCTAATAGCAAATGACTTTACAAATCCTGATTCTATGGAGCAATTTTTTATTAGTAAGTCTTTACTACATCATTGACACCAATTATTTGTTTGTTTTTTTCAGTGTACAGAGTTAACAATCATAACAATTAGATTGTCAATTTGTACATTTTAAAATATTTGTATTTTACATCACAGTTGTAGATTGTCCTACGGATGAGTACATCCCCTCACTTGTGACGAATCCAGTGTGGACAAAGTATCAAAAGCAAAATTTAGAACAAGAAAGTTGGTATCCGAAGCCCCAAATTATTGTTCATTTCACACCAGAAAAAGTTTTATTAGACCCACGATACGTCGCTTGGATGGAATCTTTTGAGTCATCCACCGAACATTTACTTT
Source organism: Arrhopalites spinosus (assembly GCA_034700945.1). NCBI lineage: Eukaryota > Metazoa > Arthropoda > Collembola > Symphypleona > Arrhopalitidae > Arrhopalites > Arrhopalites spinosus. Next base: position 21,344 of record JAQIVZ010000427.1, read on the forward strand.
TAAATGACTCTTGTCGTAGCTTAGGAGGCGAATTAGTTCATCGATTCCAATATAAACTGAATATAATTGACAATAAAGTTTTTCCATTATTATATACTCAGGATGAAAGAACTAAGACTCCTGTGTCAATAAATTCTCCTAGTCAATTTGATGGTGAAAGTGAATCGGATAGTGACAGTGATTTTACATTGAGTGAATCTGATCGTGAACCACTCGTAATACCATCTCAACTTCAACATATTAAAGTTCCGCTTATATTAGGTGAAACAATGCTTCGATATAACCTTCGACCACAAGAGAAACTGAATAAGTAAGTCAACAGTGTCATTTCAGATTGAATTATGTCGCTTATAATTCTAAATTTTACATTACATTGTTCATTATATGTACCATGGTGGTTGTGTTTGTAATTGTATGTTGTTTTATGAATGTGACCGTTATATAGATAAAAATTATTTTTTTCTGCAGTACACGTGTCCTTCGTCTGAATCCTGAAAAGTACAAAGAGGAAGTATTAGCAGGGAAAAATTTCCAGGAGTGCTGTGATGACTATCAAAATGCTCAACGGTGCATGGACAAGAATATTAATCATCAAGAACTTCCAAATATTTTATGTCTTGGGACGGGCTCTTCGGTTCCCGATAGAATAAGAAATGTTAGCAGTATTTTACTTCAAATGACGTAAGTTTAGCTGCATATAAAATGTAAAGGCATTTTAAGTAATTCAAAATTAGGTCCTCTTGATAAATGTGTATATAAAAAATGTTGTTTACAGTGCAGATACAAGAATGATGTTAGACTGTGGAGAAGGAACATACAATCAATTAATGAGATTTTATGGACCAGAAGAAGCCCGTCGTGTATTAGTTGAGTTGACGGCACTGTATATATCTCATCTACATGCTGATCATTATCTAGGCTTTATCAGCATACTCCAAGCCAGACAAGAAGCTTTTCAACAATTAAATGTTCCTTTTGTGCCCTTAACTCTCATTGCTCCCTATCATATTCTACACTTGATTGCAGTATACAGTCAATTCTTTGAGTACATTAAGGGGATGTTCAGTTTTGTGTCTCATTGCAGCTTGGGTACGGAATATGCTGGTGATTATCCAATCAGAGATAAAAAAACATTATTTGATTCACTGGGATTCAAAAATATAGAAACAATTCCAGTGAGACATCCTGCGAATGCTTATGCTATTGCTTTGGAGCATAAATCAGGCTGGAAAATAATTTACACTGGTGATACAATGCCCTGTGACGAAGTGGTAATATTGGGCAAAGATTCTGACGTATGTATTCATGAGGCCACCATGGCTGATGAGATGTACGACTTAGCTACCCTCAATCAACATTCAACTACTTCACAGGCAATAGAGATTGGACGACGAATGAATGCCAAATTTACCTTGTTAACTCATTTTAGTCAACGATATGCCCATTTACCGAAAATTGAAGGTGAATTGTCTCCGAATGTTGGGGTTACCTATGATAACATGCTGGTATGTCACACAAACTAAATATTAAGCCAACTACATTTACTAGTTAGTACTTATCAGTATGTCACTTTGATATGATTTTTGGGTATTGTAGGTTCGACTGACAGACCTTCCAAAACTTCCTTTAATGTATCCGGTTTGGAAATGTATGGCTGCTGAACATTACCAACGATTGGAGGAGAAGTTAATGAAAAAGAAATTGAGATTATTAAATGAAAATAAATGAATATTTATTTATTTTATGCCTACTTAAATACTTATATCGCACATGGAATAAAAAAGTTTTGTAGTCGATATAACATTTGAGATAAGAATTAATTTACGGCTAAAAAGCATCAATGCATTATACTTTGAGGTGTTTTTCTTGAATTCAGAATTGTATCACTTTAAGTGATTTCATGCATACAGTAGTTTAATTAGTAGAATTTAAGAATTAATTAGTTGCAGAAATCCAATTTGACATTGAAAATACGCACATGGCTCTGTTCCCGGCGCGGAGAAATTTTAAAATTTCGTCAAAAAAAAATTGAGAAAATAACTTGGGAACAATTTAGATTATATTATTTCATCACAATCAGTGAAATCTCTGTGAATCTTGATATAAATTCTGTTTATGAACGTCTTCAGGTTCTTGGTTTTACGAAGATTGGACTTTCTTCAGGAGTGTCTTTTGATAGGACAAAATACTGCTTCTCCATGAAGTTGTTTTTGTCGCGAGTCAGAGTAATTATTAATTTAAATAGAAAACATTATTGTACAACTGTAGCTCCAGTACAGCCTTTGGAGGCCATCAAAAGGCCAGATGGACCTGCCGATAGAATCCAAATGGTGGTTATGGGGAGTGGGACAAGTGGTGGGTCGACATCTCTTTATCTACAGACTAGTAAAACTAGGTAAATAATTCCTAAAAAATACACTTTTTAACAATAAACTATCAATCCAAGTTGGATTAGAACAATAACATTTGTTTTTAATAAAAACTTTTTATTCGATTTAAGTAGGTATATGTTCAACTGTGGGGAAGGAACTCAACGAATAGCTACAGAGTATAGATTGAAGTTGACACCTGTAGAAAATATTTTTGTCACGTCCAACAGATGGGAATTGATCGGTGGGTTACCTGGATTGGCATTGTCAATGCAGGATGCTGGAGCACCTTCAATCAAGTTGCATGGACCTCGTGGTCTTGTAAGCCTAATGAATCTTTATATCATTTAAATATTTTGGCTGATGATAATGTTCATCATCAACTATAACTATTATGTTGTTGGAATATCTAGTAAAATTTTATATTTGATCTTTTTATATTTTGTGAATAAGTCTTTAGAATAATGTATTTTTGATGTTTTTGTAGAATGATCTGTTTACCTCATTGAATCGTATGGTGGTTCTTGATTCGGTTGATGTTAGAATGATACCATGTATAGAAAATAAATTTTATCAGGATCAAGCCATCAAAGTGGAATATGTACCCATATATCCAAAATTGCCTGATCCAGACAAATCGAACCGGAATAATGAAGATTCAAATAAGCACTGTGATCATGAGGTCAATGATACATCATCTGAAATAACCCCCATTGAGACTAATTCAGATAAATATGTATTATGCTTCATATGCCGGGCTCACAAGAAATTAGGAATTATAAAATTTGACCGTGTCATGGAGCTGGGGCTACCTCCTGGTATTCTTACTCATCTAAAGAATGGTCGTAGTGTCAAGTTACCCGATGGAAAAATTATAACACCTTCAGACGTCAAGTCACCCGATTGTGAAGGGGCAGTTTTTATAAGTAAGTTATAAGTACATAAAAATAATTTTTATGCAGTATATTTATTAAATCTATTACACTATAGTCTACAGACATTATATTTATGTCCGGCATTGTTCTGATAATTTTAGCTTCGTCTTCATTATAATAAACTTACTGACATATTTGTTCTAGTTGCTGATTGCCCTACAACAGATTACATTGATGCATTCGTGACAAATCCAGCTTGGACAAAGTATCAAAAACAAAATTTAGAACAAGGGAGTGAGTATCTAAAGCCGCAAATCATCGTACATTTTACACCAGAAAAAGTTTTATTAGACCCACGATACGTCGCTTGGATGGAATCTTTCGAGTCAACCACCGAACATTTACTTTTAAATGACTCTTGTCGTAGCTTAGGAGGTGAATCAGTTCATCGATTACAACAGAAACTGCATATGATTGACAATGAAATTTTTCCATTATTATATACTCATTATGAAAGAACTAGTCCTGTGTCAACAACGAATTCTGATAATCAATCTGATGGTGAAATCAACGGTGAAAGTGAATTGGATCGTGACAGTGATTTTACATTGAGTGAATCTGATCGTGAACGACTCATGATACCACCTCAACTTCAACATATTAAAGTTCCGATTATATTAGGTGAAACAATGCTTCGCTATAAACTTCGACCACAGACGGGATGCGATTAGTGAGTGATGCATATAACGGTGTATAAACCCTTCATCCAGGGCCACCTTAATAATTAAATTTACATTCTTTCTAGCTAGGTTTTGTGCAAGTTTTTACATGTATTTTCATTGATTGTTTGATTATTTTTTAAGCTCATCCATTGTGCGTATAAATCCCAAACGGTACGAGGATGCAGCGTTGGCCATGGAAAATTTTCAACAGTGTTGTACAAATTATAAGAATCAGCTCAGTGAAATTAGTCACCGCGAGTTTCCTCAGCTTTTATTTACAGGAACTGGCTCTTGTGTACCTAACAAAACGAGAAATGTTAGCGGTATGATACTTCAAATGACGTGAGTTCATTTTTTATTTTTTCATTATCATGAATTCTACTAATTTCGAATCATTATTAATACACAATCTAGTTATACATAAGGTATTTAAATGTCAAGAAAATCAGAAAAATAATACTTTGTTAGTTTACGCCAGTTGAATACCGATAATTAAACAGAATAAAAAATTCAATCGGATATTAAATTTTACGTTACATGACAAATGTGATCATAATATGTAAAAAATGTTGTTTACAGTGCAGATACAAGAATGATGTTAGACTGTGGAGAAGGAACCTACAATCAATTGTTACAATTCTATGGACCAGAAAAAGCCCGTCGTGTATTAGTTGAGTTGACAGCAATATATATATCGCATCTTCATGCTGATCATCATATGGGCCTTCTCAGCATACTCCTAGCCAGACAAGAAGCTTTTCAACAATTAAATGTCCCTTTTGTGCCCGTAACTCTCATTGCTCCCCATCCAATTCTGCACTATCTCTCAGCGTACAATCAATCCATTCAGTACATTAAGAAAACCTATTCCCTTGTGTCTAATGTGAGTTTACGCTCCGACTATACTGGTGATTATCCAATCAAAGATAAAGAAGAATTATTTGATTCACTGGGATTCAAAAATATAGCAACCCTTCCAGTGAAACATCCTGCGAATGCTTATGCTATTGCTTTGGAGCATAAATCAGGATGGAAAATAACTTACTCTGGTGATACAGTGCCCTGTGAAAATGTAGTAATATTGGGCAAAGATTCTGACTTATGTATTCATGAGGCCACCATGGACGATGAATTACACAAAGATGCCAGCTTGAAGCGACATTCAACTACTTCACAAGCAATAGAGATTGGACGAATAATGAATGCCAAATTTATCCTGTTAACTCATTTTAGTCAGAGATATGCTAAAGTACCGAAAATTGATAGTGGATTGGCTCCGAATGTTGGGATTGCCTATGATCACATGCTGGTATGTCATATAAAACATTAATAAAACTACTTTTACTATGTATTAAGTTACTATTAAGTATCGGTATGTCACTTTGATATGATTTTTGGGTACTGTAGGTTCGACTGACAGACCTTCCAAGACTTTCTTTAATGTATCCGGTTTTCAAATGTGTGTTTGCTGACGATTATGAAAACATGGAGGAGAAGTCTTTGAGAAGGAGATATAGTGAAATGAGAGCCAATGCAAAGTTAGAATTATGAAATATTTATATAAATTGATGCTTTAATGATTTATTTTTGAACTGATTAATGCATTTTTTTTGTTACAGGATGATGAGTTAATAGACATGAATGCATTGAAGATAATGAATTAAGATGTACCTCATAAAAGTTTTTACAGTCATTGTTGGCTTTTATAATCCACTATACTACAGTGGTAACTAATTAGAATTTTATATTTGTAGAATAACTTTCTCTTGAACTTTTTTGCTACATGACACTTTGTTTAATAAAATTATTTAGCTAATTCATTACATTTTGACTCATATTCATATTTTTTTAGATTTTTCATATGCCGTAGAAGCGATACAAAAACGATGCTAATACTTTCTATGAATCAATAGCAAAAATCATAAAATGTCCTTGTGTTTACAATGAGGGCCTCATTGTGAGGTACAAATGTTTGTACATCAAATTAAAAATATGTAACTTATGAATAATAGTTACTATTTATTCTCGTTTTCAGTTGACACAATTCTCATCTGGTAGCATCCAAAATGATTCATTTAATTCAAAATTACAAAATTGTACATACAACTTGTATCATAAACGTCACATGTAGAAATATATATTATACAGATAGACTGGAATGATAATTATTGCAACCTGGTCAGCAGATAAAACTAAATAGCAACATACGACAGAATTATTATTGTTAGAAAGGGAAGATTAGCTACAATGTCGTAAATCGGAATCATTGTTGTTGATTTCACATTATTGTAAAGTCATTAAGATCATTCAAATTCATTTACGATTTTAGAAACTAATCAAAAGAATACATTAGGTACTTATATAGTAAATAATATTTACTAAATATAATTTATATATTTTTGAGCAGTCTAGTTAAAAATGAAAGTTAGGGAATTAATGTTTTCAGTAAATTTTGTACTTTTGAAAATACTTACAAAAGTGTCCTAGAATTGTAAAGTTTATAAATAGCTCTACTGATAGCGGGACCTACAGTTCTAGTAGAATCCCCAAAATGTATGTTGGCCAACAATAATTCTCGTTCTTTCTCTGTTGTGCACGATCTATAGGTACGGAGAAGAGCTTGCAACGTAGGATATTTGTTGATGACTGCTTCAGCTCGTTCAGTAGACATACCTCTTAAACGAAGTATATGTCGGGCAAACATTTCTGACACATTCCAATTCTACATAAAATGAACAAAAGACAATTACTGTTAAATATCCTCAAATGCTCGTCTATTTTCATAGTGGCAATCAATCACGAATCATAAATTGTATGAAAAAATATAGTAAATACCTTAGTCTTTACAGCAAACTCATTAAAGTCAACAAATCTGATCAGATATGTTTGACTTAGTGACAATTTCTTTGTTGGCCATTCTTCTCTAGAACAACTTGTGAGAAATTTATTCTACACAATAAAATTCAAAATGTTGAAATTAGTAAATAACTCGAGACAAAACCTGTCAGTCTGTAGCTTTCAACGATTTATATATGTACAGAAAATTCAAAGAACTTTTCTTTTACCTGGTACATCGTAATCAAATGTCTGGTCATATGAGTTAGATACATACAAGTTTCTTTCAAAGAGCCAGTCTCTTGAATAAGGAATTCATCCACAATCTGAGTATTTGCAATTGCTTGTGTTAAAGCTCCATCACCTAAACCAAAATCTCCTCGGCCATAAGATTCAAGAAGATAAATTGGTTTCAAGCCACATTGTCCAAGGCGATGTTTTTGTTCTTGAAATCTACTGTCTTTAATGCTACTAGCCAAGTCATCAGCTCGTTTCCTCTCCACCACATATGGTAAAATCAAGCTATTACTTTTGGAAGTACTTGAAGGGGAAGTCGGTCGGCAAACCCAGGCAAAATCACCAATGTTCAATTTCACAATTTCGTGTGTCACTCCATTTTTCAGTAGTTCGCCAATAACTTCACCCTTTCTCCCTTTTCTTCTCAATTAAAACAAAAAAAATACTTTCAAAGTTATGATATAAACAATCAAGTACAATATATACAATTACTAAACATGTATACATATTAAATAGGAGTAAAATTCATCACAGCCTTACGCATTAGTTTCACAATTATCCACACAAAGAACAATCTCAAATTCACCAGGCTTCAAAGTGATCTTAGAGTGAAGAGGAAATGATTCCGTTTGAGAGGAGTTTTGAGAGTCACTGTCGCTCAATACTTCAACTTCTTCTTCACCTGATTCAAATTGACATAAAAATCCGTCTCATTGATATGAATGAAAATAATACAATGCTGTCTGAATGCTAAATAAAATTTTTATTGTCTTTTATCTTACACTGTGGTGCTGAGCCTATATTTGCATTGAGGCACTTTGCTGCAAGCTCCCGTCCTTCAATCGTGAGCATAAACCTGTGACAAATGATTTATTATTTGTTAGAGACTTTATCCGATAAAGTTTATCGACTCTTTAATAAATTATTATAAACTGAAAAAAGTTACTTCACAGGAGATCCTTGTCGAAGTACCAATGATTTTTTCACAAGTGAGGCCATTGTACTCCATGCCGTGTAATGATTATTTGGATTCTCCCGTTTAGTAAAAGAACTATCAGCATATTGTTGAGCTTCTTCTTGTAATTCACTCTTCAACATGTAGCCTCGGTAGTTGGGAGATGCTTCTTTCATGTACAATGTTACTAACAGGGCATATGCTCCAGACCGATAAATAGGCACATAGCTCTTTCCATTAGTCTATAAATATCGTAGATTAATCAAAAATAGATCAAGACCATAAATCTTGACATAACATAGGTAGCCTTACTATTATTATCATTAATTTGTCAAATCAAAACTTCAAAAAAGAATTAAATGAACTTGCCTTTTTCTTTTTCCCTTTCAATGAGCCAGCACCAGTACTTGCATCATCCTGCCCTGACAAATTGTCCGTGGATTTAGAATTACTACCTAGGGCAGTACTAGCACCATTATCTTTTCTTTTTGTACCACCAACTTTCGAACGGGGTGGTGGTGCTTCGTCATCTGAATCTAACAGATCAATGACTTCTGTTATCGGTGTGGAGTCGGGCACCAATGAATTGTCTATAAAAGCAAATCAAATGAATAACAGATTGTAACAACAGGTTTGTCCTATGTTTATTGTAAGCTTATTGAACTCTAACCTTGACTGAAGACGTTTGGTTCTTTTGAAATTCTTACATCAATTAATTTACACATAGTATCACCAAAATACTGGAGTAATTTGCATTCCTTGCCACTTCTTAAAGGCAACGGATACTTACGTAACGATGCCAGGGCCTAATAAGAATGAATACAAGAATAGTCAAAATTACATGTTCTATAATAAAACTACATTTTGTACAAAAACCATGATCGCTTGTACAATATTTACCTTTGAGTACACAAACTGCATTTTTGAGTTTTTCTGAACTGCATCTTCTCTCCATTCCAAAATCCATTTTTCGAATATTGGATTTGCACACTCTTTTGGCTGACCTCCATTTGACCTCACAGCATTATTGCCACGCTTAAATTTGTTGTACCCCTGTGACATTCTTCGAAAATTAACAATTTTACCGTTTATGCCGACAAGACGAAAAATCAAATGCAATGAAATAAAAAAAAACTATTTTTAAACTACAGCTTGACGCGGCCAGAACACTCAATGTTTTTTTTGTTTTCCTTTATGAAAATCATCAAATTTTATTTTTTAAAAAATTTACAAAAAGATCACTTGTATTGTTATCAATTCGCATTACATAAATGTAAAGTTTATCTTCTAGTAAAAATAGAACACTGGCCAAAACTTGTACATATCAGTTTCAGTATAAAATGTGAGTCTTTCAGGAATGTAAACAACAGGTAAAATTTTGTCAACAAAGTACTTATACAGCATACAAATCGTTTAAACATAGACTAATACTGTAACATTTAATCATTTTTTTCAAAATAATAATAGTAAACATCATTTTTGTATCATTTAATTATTATTATTATTGAGCAACATGATTTCAAACATTATGAAAGCCTAAAACTCTTGTTTTTATAATCTCCACATCAAACAAACACTCCCTCTAAAATACAAATCATTCCGAATCGGATTCACATTCTGTAGCTGCACTGGACTGTACAGAACTGTAGCCACTATCGACACTGTACTGGGAGGGTGGTTCAATACTGTATAAATTCAAGATTGCGTTTACAGAAGAAGTCCCTTGTGATTCCTGCGGGAAATGAAAACATGGTACATAGTTTATTGACATTAGTTTTAAATGAAAACATAGTCTGTGAATAAATGCGGTAGGTCATACCTTGTACTTACCAAACTTTCACTATCATCACTTAATTCTTCAGTCTTAAAATACCTAAAATAAAATGACATACAATAATCAAAACCACTGAATGTACTTAATAGGCTAAAAACTGAAACAGAAACGTTTGCTCTTTTCACATGCAAAAATAAAATGATTAACAAAAACTTACTTGCTCAGAACAATCAAATTTTTGTCATCAGCATAAATATGATTTTTTTCTACCACAGGAATTAACTTCTTTTCACAACTAATTAACTTATCCACCGAATGATTCACCAATTCTTCACCTTCATCTCTATTGAGAGTATGAAGCGGTCTTTTTCTAGCGGCCATCAGTCCAATGTCAGGTGACTTCATAAAGGGAAGAGTATTCCGTGATCTTAATTTTCTACTTGTAGTTGAAATTTCCTTGTCATCATTGAACTCCAATTCATCGGCGGAGCTGTGTGCTGTACTAGATTCCCTAGATAAATTGTAAGAACCATTGTAAGAATCTGTCTGTGATGAACTCCATGTCTTTGCTCTCTTTGAAATGGGTGATTCCCCAGAACTAGAATTTTCAAAGTAAGAACATGTCGTGTACATGTTGATCTCATCATCCTCAGTAGTCTTTTTCTCTTCTTCCACACCTAGAATACAAATACAAGAAACAAGTCTACCATGAAAAATACATTATTTTGTAAGAAATCATCAAGCTATCAATTAAATGTAGTTGGCAGTTAGTTTTTAAAATGTTTAATATGCAACTAACGTAAACGTCTTTTAGCTGGGGTGGTTTTTAAAGAAATGGAAGTTTTCAGTCCAGTTGTAGAGCTATGCTTTGTTGATTTTTTGAACTCAGCCACATCATCTTTCTTCTCTGGAATTTCATAATCATCAGACCATATGCTAGTTGTTGACCTATAACCCTATTGAACATAACACAATTAATAAACGTGTACTATCCTATTTTTAAACTTTGGCAAAGTGTAAGAAATCATCAATTTATAAACATTGACATACCCGCTGATCACTAAATTTGAAGTTGCCGACAACTTCGAGATCCTTCGTATTGATATTTCCAATAGCTAATTGAAAGGCAATCTGTCAAATTAACGGACGTTGGTTACAAAAAGTACATTCTTTACTGATCAACATAAACTGACGATTGAGAAAAGTATTGCATAGCCATAACAAAGACTTACATCGTTTTTTAACGGACTTCCAGCATATGGCATATCCTTTTGATCAACATTCCAAGGGTATGCAGTCAGTGGCACTATCGTTTTAGATCGAGGATCAAATACAAGTTGATACAGAAATGTATTCTCGGCTTCCACAAATTTTTCAATATATTCATCTGATACTTCAACATCCATATTAAGCAATGAAGGAAGTTGCTTCAATACCTAGGAAAATTATATATAATCCCACAAAATTAATAACTAACATAATGATTTGATACAATAATGATTTTTTCTTCTTTTTTTTGTAGTAACATGAAACCTTGTTAATCTCGGGTGGTGAGTTGGAAGACCTTATGAATTTTTTGGCTCGAACAAGTCCAACACCATTTATGGATGGCAAGTAATCACAGCCAGAGAGAATACACATTTGTCTAAAGTTGTCAAACTGAAACTTGGCCAAGGGTACATCCATACATGCATGAACTTTCCGACGGTCATACAAGACACATTCACCTGTTAATTTTAACTTGAATAAGATCTGAAAGAACAAATCATATGTTATATTAATTTAAAAGAAATTATTTTGAATCGTGATGTTAAATATTCATCTTTAAAATGCAAATTAATACGTCTATATAAATACCTTCGGGCATCCAAATGGAATCAAGTCGGAATCTTCTGTAATAACCATATCTACCATTCCCTTATTAGCCAGGTAAGTCAATTGAGCATCAGCTTCGTAGGGTGCCACAATATAATCAATACTTCTTTGCTGTAAAACCTATAAACAAAAACAAAATAATGTTGGCTTTTTTATTTTTGAAGCATATACCACCATTTTTATATACACATCTTCGTCATCTTCCACTTACCCTTATAACATTTCGAACCATTGCATGAGTAACTTCAACACATTTGGTGAAGCATTCCCAAGCTTTCTTGTCATTTTTTTGTGCTAAAAGTTCCTTCCCCTTCTTTTTGTTCGCAGCTCGACTCCTACAAATTGAAAGAGTTTATTTACAATACAGAGAATTGACAATGTACAACAATTAGTGGCTTCAAAAACTTACTCTCGTCTCTTTTGATTTGTAACTTCTTTGGCTGGAAGACTTCTCCCGTCGAACACAACAACCGGTTTGATTCCATTATCCAAGAGGACGTTAATATATTTCATAAAATATAAAACATAAGCATCAGTGTCAACTCCTATGGCTAGCTTGGTCGCACAGCCAAAGGCCCCTTTGTGGAGCCAGCAAAATCCATCAACACCGACAGTATAGTTCCTAAAGTGTTTTATGTGTGTGTGTTTTGAGGCTTTTTTAACAAATGGTAATAGACCCTGTATACCCATGAAGATGACTAAAGTTTTATATCTCACTCTGTAAGGTACTCTTATAATTAAAATAACTTAAAATTTAATGCTCGTCAATCCAACATGCCAAATAATAAATCAAATTTAAGAACCGTAATCCACAATTAAAATAACGAACAACAATTTAAAAGACTTTACTTCCAATTTTATGACTAAAATAATTTTTCGACAAAAAGAAATTTTTGTCGGTCAAAAAAAACAAAGACTACCCCAACTACCCGCCAGTCATAGCCGCCTTTTCCGAGTGGTTTTTTAATGATTAAAATTTAATCATTGAGTCCCAAAAGGGAAAATATATTTATTTAGTTGTCGTCTTTAGTTTAATCTGTTATTAACAGATTCTGTTTAATGTTTAATACAAGTGATTAACTATATTTAATTCATCACACGTGAAACAGTGAAGTACTAGTCACCGTTAAATTGAAATGGCAGACAGAGCCGAAAATATCCCATCTGATCTGGAGCCTTTCAAAATTACAGAGGTAAGAATTTTGACAACCCTTATTGTTTATCAAATTCATCGTGTCCCATTAATAATGTGACATTATTATTTAATTACCTTGTTTTTTAAAGAAATGTATTATTTATGTATTTACTTAGGGACCTCAAACCATTTACTACATTCCAAATTTTGTCACAGAAGTAGAGGAGAAATATTTGCTGAAGAAAGTAGACGAATCTCCGGTACCGAAATGGACACAATTGTCAAATAGAAGACTCCAAAATTGGGGAGGTCATCCACAAGCAAATGGAATGCTAGCTGAAGTTATTCCTGATGTATCATTCTTAAACTTAATGTACTTCATGAAGTATTCAAAATATTTCTTGATGGGTCATGACTTTGACTTGTGATGACACATAATGAATCATTTTATTTTTTCAAAGTTATCACATTTTTTTATGTGGTTTCAGTGGCTGACAAAATACACAGAAAGAGTTGGAACCATTAATCAACTTTTTGATGGAAAGTCACCAAATCATGTTTTAATCAATGAGTATTTGCCTGGTCAGGGCATTATGGTGAGAGATTGATTTCTTGTCATTAGATATTAAATTAATAATATAAACGTCTTGTATTACAATACTAAAAAATGAAGTCCCTCAAAGTTGTAATCATTCATATCGAACTTCATAGCCTCATGTGGATGGTCCTCTCTTTTATCCCGTGATAACCACAATCAGTTTGGGCTCTCACACCGTCCTTAATTTCTATCGCCCATTAGAGACTGACGTCATTTTTGGCGACAAGGTTAGAAATTCTAACTGTTAGAATTATTTCAAAAAAAATAATTCAAATTAGTTGACCTTAAAAATTAAAAATAATGTAAATTGTAGGATGATGATGATTCATCAACCACTGGATTTGGAACATGGCTCAAACGACTTGAATTTAGTTTACTTTTGCAACCTAGAAGTTTACTAATTTTACAAAATAAAGCCTACGATTATTTTTTACATGGGATTGAGGAAGTAACTACTGACACTGTGACTCATGGTGTTATCAATGCCAATGCATGCGGCGTTTCTCTTGGGGACGTTTTGGACAGATCGACTAGAATTTCTCTCACTATTCGGCATGTACCGAAAACAAGCAAACCCATAAATTTGTTTGGCAAAAAACGGTAGTTGATCAAATTTGGACTAATTCTTCTATGTTAAAACTGATGTCTTTCACGCACACACTACATTTAATAAATATATCTATTTTTTAAAATTTAAATCAATTAAGTGTGAATTTCTGGGGAATAAATCAAGTACTTTTAAATACTTGTGGATTTGAGTTTAATGTCAAATACATTTGTTTCATCATATTTGTAGAGAGTAGTATTCAATGCCATTTTATCGCTAATTGATGACAATCCTCAACAATTAAGTTTTATCCCATTTTATTCAATTTTGTAATTTGAGAATCACTGAAAAAAGGTAATACTGGCTGGAAAGTTTATGAAAGGTATAGCATCAATTTTTAATCTGAAAATTTAAAATTTTAGGTACTAGACAATTTATGAATACAATATGCCGTTTTTAATCAAAATTTTTAGGAAATATTTCACTGTCGTTTACAAGATTTCCTTTTAGATTTTTTAGTATTTATTTACTTCAATTTTTTATTGAAAACATACTATGTAGTACATACATTTGTTTTGCTATTCTTGTCTCATTTACTGTGTTGTGATAAAACTATTTTGGAATTGTTGTAAAATTTTTGTATCACCTACATTATTGAGCTTCAAAAAATGAAAAAAGACAGTAACAGTGCTACATAACAAGACTACAATCGACGTACAATAATCATTATTGTAAATAGTAGTAAATACCAACAACTTTGAAATAGTAACAAGAAAACAAAGAATGAATAATTTTCATAATCATCATTTTAAGTACACATGCGAAGTACGAGATTCATCACCAGGAAATCTCTATACTTTGACTAGAAAACAGTTTTAATTATCGTTATGTTCATCTTTCGTTCGTCTTTTGTTTAGCCCCTTCAAAGAGTTTTCTTCAATCGATTTGCAATTGGAACTCCACCAGATTTATTTTGAGCCTGTTGTTGTACCTTGTGTTTAATGGTTGTCAATTCATAGTCATCTTCATCCTCTTCATCATCATTATAAAAGTTGACTGGCTTCTTTCTCTTTGGTTCTTCTTCAAGGAAAAATGGAGCAATCATGAGGCAGATTATTGTGAAGGCTACACAACAAAAAAAGAGGAAAGGTGTTTTTGTACAGTTAATTTCTACATGATTCAAGTCACTGAAAAGTAAATATTTTCTATTTTATAATTACTTGAGATGAGAATTGGAAAAACAACATAGAAGCTGACAGAGGCCTGTACAATCAATATGACATAAAATTAATGATATAAATACAAAAAAAGATAATTAAATATTTGTCAGTGACAAATTGTCACTGTTGAAATTACCGTATAGTAGTAGAATGCCTCAGACCCATACATAAACATTGTCAGAGTTAGAGAACAGATGGACAATACAACTACAATATATAAGATTTTTAGTTAGAGTGTGCATAATATTATTAATTAAATTTTTTCTATAAATAAACACTCACTGATTGGCATATGATGAATACATAGAGCACAATGAGCCATGATAACACTATTCAAAAGGCTAGTCAATAAAAATGAATTAACATCAACTTTTGTCATTAATTCATTCAAAGAAAGTACAAGAAAAATTAAACGTACCAGTAACGACCCATTAGACGAGAAAAAGGTGGTCCAACTGAAAAATAAATTACACAAAATCAACAATTTATTTATCAAACATTGGATACAGATCAGAGATTAATTCAAATAAAATATTTGAAGCTTTTTACTGTTTTCAGGAATTTCTTGAGCTGTGATGAGCATTTGTTTCTCATCTATGAAACACCGAATTGCATTGCTGAACTCTAAAAATCCAAACCAAAAAAAGAAAATTAGTCCAGAATTAACTTTATGTTGTAAATGTTTTTTAGATGTAAAATAAATTGTAGTAATCTTTATCTAACCTATAAAGGCGACGAAGGCAATCCAACCGCGAAGAGTGTAGATTACTGTGTGAACCATGTTATTTAGCCAGCTATAATGTCTTCATTAGCATTGACAAATTGTCTCCTCAATTCTTATTTTACTGTCCTTATGTCCTGAGTCCTCTGATCTTTCAACGTACAAAGGAATCTGAAATACAAAGTAAAAGTTCTTCTTTACAATGGCCAGATAATTAGAATTAAGGAACTACTTCAAGTTCCCCAGGCTACCATTACAAAAACAATGGAAAGTGGTTCGAGAAAGATTCTCTTGCAAAAATGGAGGAGCTTCTCGTCCCGCGTCCTCAAGAAAAAGAAAGTGTCCCGTAATGCGATGCGTATCAGCATACAGAAGCACTCAACTTCCGATCATGAGATAATTTTTCACATGGGTTTTAATATGAATTTTATATCCGGTTAAACAATTTTCTCAATCAAAATCCAGACTCAATTGAAAATTATCAAAAACTAAAATTGAGAAAAAAGAATTATTTGAGACCCTCAATCTAACTGGACAGCACCACAATTAAGTTTTTTTCCAACAATGTCTGACTCACCCATTGAAAATAGTGGCACTGTGATGGGACAAGGTGGTAATAGTAATATGAGTCAATTTAGTGTAAAAACCAAGACTACAAAAAATCTTGGAATTGTCAGTGGTGGGCTAAGTGATACTGAAGACTACTCATCAGTTGTGGCTGCAGCTGTGGCCAATATAATTTCTAGTGCAAAAGCAGAAGATTTTGAGGAGACGGAAGATCTCTACAGAATTGACAAGGGAATCATAGAACTACTGTCCATTGAAAATATTTCCTCACCCACCACAACCACCTCCAAAAAAATGACAAAGAATAAACAAATGAAAAAAACCAAGAGTAAAATTGTACCGAGTAAATCAAAGACAGACCGAGTCAAGAGATCTTCCACCGTCGGTGGTGATAAAGTTACCAGTCGCGAAGATTCCTTTGGCTCACTTGCCACTGCTCTTCATCATGTGAGCTTTCATGCATTTTTCATTTTTTACCTATTCCTCTCCTTCTCTATAACCATAAGAAATTCAATACGAATTTTTATACTTTTATTCAATCCACTCTCCCCCAAAAAATGTGCGTGTGTTACTATTTATATGTAGCATTTGCCTAATTAACTAAAGGGATATCACGGGATTTAGAAAATATGGCTAATTATTATTCGTGTAACTTTGAACGTTACACCTTGTACATTGTACTATGAACCCGGAAAAAAAGAGGATTGCGTGCAAGTCACTTTTCTTTTTCTTTGACTTTTTACAGACACATGTTATATACAAATACCGTATAGATTTTGAGGGGAGTCCACAGGGAACCAAAAAAAGTTTTATTTAATTGACATTTATCGATTCTTTTTGTCATCTCGCTATAAACTAAACTACATACCACACCCCCGCTAGTTACAGATGTATGGCCCATAATGTATAAGCCCATCTACTAACTACTGGTATGTTAATATATAAAAAAAGTAAAAGGTGAGGTAGATTATGTATTCTGTATAACACAAATGATAAATAGAAATATTGATCCAACTTGCCTTCAAATCAATCAACTTGAACGACCCTTGTTCGGACTTTTACCTTTCTCCAGTGATTCCAATGCTATACCCTTTTTGTTTAAAAAATATAGTACAGGCCACGAGACACTGAAGATGATTATCATCATTTTATCCGAGCAAGTTTCGAAAACACGCAGAGGAAGGAGGAAGACAAGACATGAATATGTACAAATAGATGGATAAGAGGACAAACTCATTACACAATAAAAGCAAACAAAGTCTATCATTGTCCCTTGTATCTGTAAATATGTACCACTAATTTAGTAGTACTAAATACATACATGAAGTGTAGAAACTACTTTCTCCTTTATTTTTATTTCTTCTATTCCATCCAGCTATCATCTTCATTTAGACTTGTAGTTTTTATTTGACGGAATCGTTGGAAACTCGAAACTTTCTTGCTTTTGACATGCTAAGGAGAAAATAAACTCACAAGAATTTTGATTCCGAGTTCATTTGACCGGTGAAAGTAAATTGAAAGGTATGTATAGTTAGCTTAGGGAATATTAGTTACATGTCAAGATTATCGATTTGATTTATAACAGGCTATGTATACCACCTTTCATCATTCTAACATAATACAAAACACAAATAATGTATTGTATACAGTACCCGTGTAGACGAAACGGTCGATTGTCAAAATTATTTTATTGAGACGGCGACGAAATTCTAACCCCCTGCATAATTCCTACCTTCGTTTTTTTTCTACAATATACTTATTCATCGATCTTATGCATCAACTGAATTTTCTTGTAGAATTTGAGTATCAAAGAGAGAGAGAGAGATATGAAATTAAATTCATGTACAATTTTGTCCAGTCCCACGTTCCACAATAATAATATTGACTATTAATTAGGAAAGGGAATCCAAATGATAAAATAAACTCTGAATAGAGATCATTTTGTAGTCCAATTACAAATGGAGCATTATCTGTCTGTGCCACATATGTAAAAGTAACCGAATTCATTCATGGAAAAGTGTAAAAGTTTTATGTACATAACATTTCAATTACATTGACTCGTTAGATTATCTACAAAACATTTTTGATGGTGGAGCCCTTCTCCTCATAACAAATTTGATTTTGACATGAAATAAATTGAGAAGGGGTGAGTTGACTTCCTTCCTCATCATTTATATTTTTTTCAAAAAAAATCCACCTAGGCTTCCACCAAACTAAACTCGTCATTTGTCATTCACTGCCATGAGTGAATGGTGTTCACTTCAGTGAATATTTTTTGTGTGGGTGGGTGTTGAGTGTTCATGTTTTCAGTCCACACTTTTCAACTGATCTCCCGAGTCTTTAGATAAAGATAAAGTCTGAGCTAATTGAACAAACAGATATTAGACCATTTAACTTTAGTATTTAAGATTAAAGAATCAGAGTAGTAAACTATTCTCAATTAAAAACACAAGTCTCAATACAATTAAATACAAACACTATAGTGTTCACTCTGACTCTTGTAATGAATGTAGTTACAGATATACGAGATGGGGAAAAAAAGTTAATGTGGAGGGATATGGTGTATTATGTACGTTATGTACATGATTCTCTCCAATTTGATATTATTTACTAGAGTGACCCAAAAATAAAGTTTCATTAGTGGTCATGCATCGGTTAGATTTCATTATTTTTTTGTGTGCTTCAATAGTGGCCTCGACGGTTAAATCTTAATTGTAGCTCTCTACCCCTGTCCCGAATAGATTTTTCTGTGATTACATTTCTCAGCTGTTTTTTATACTGTGAGATTTAACTCTCCAACTTTTTATATTAGTCCACCGAAAAAAAACTAAAAGAAAAATAATACCGACAAGGTGAACAATAAATTAATTTGATAAACTTTACTCAACTTTACTGGAATTTTTCAACTCTCTCTTTTCAACTTGTGACACTTTTTGATGACCATTTAAGAAAAAAAGTTACAAGGTAATCTTTTCCAAGGTTCTTTTCTTTTTCTTTAAATCAAATATGCGTACAATAACTAAAGTCATAAATTTATTTCACTTGACAAATCCCTACTTAATTCATTATTGTACATCACTTTTTATACATTATAAATCTTGATAATAATTTATATCAAATAAAGTTATGAAAGATTGAAATTAGTACAAGTGAAAATCTTCTCTCTACATGACACTACGAGTCACATCTCTCCGTCTTTAAAAAAATATTCAATGAAAACTTTGTTGACTTTGTACAATATGCAATGTTGATCATGATGACAAAGGAGAGACAAAAATTAAAAAGTCCGAGGTCATACATCTTGATAAATTGAGTTTAGTGAAATTTATGAGACTGAATTGGAGTCATTGCAATTTATATATTTTTTGTATGCAAAGGGAAGGGGGGCGATAACCCATTGTGACATTAGTTTCTATTTGCATTGAGACAAAAAGAGAAAAATAATTTTTTCAAAGATCTCCATTAATGTCCTTTAATTAAATAAAATGATAATAATCATTCATGATACGTGATGTTTCTTCATTTTATTACAAAATGGGATACCCAAAGTCAATACAAAAAATCCTGTATTTAACTTCCATAATCCCTCTATAAAGTAATAAATAAAAGGCAAAATAACCCAGGAAAATTTCCAGGATAAATAACTAGAAGGAATATCCATAAAATGAGAATGGAGTATAAGGTCATTCTCTTGTAACATTTGTATATGGGTGCGTAGGTAACTCATAAAAGAGAAGAGTCAAGGCAAAAATAAAAGGAGAAAACGGTACGCAAAAGACTGAGAGAAAATGGCAATGAGCAAACGACGACTATATGTACATCTAAATAATAAAATAGTAAATAGCAACAAAAACTTTTTTGGCACTTTGCACAACTCCCTTTCAAAACTAAGAGAGAGAGAGAGAATGGAACTGACAGAGAGGCATAAGAGTATCCATTGCAGAGCATATAGCAGCTAGTACCTGAATTACATGGAATATAAAGAGGTGACTGAAAATAGGACTCGTTGTTTCTCCCAATGAATAACTACAATGGTATTCCCTATTGTCCTCACATTTGCTCTCTTTTGTTTTGGTCACAACATGAGTAGTCATTTGGAGAGAAACTCCTCGTGCCAGAGTCTCCATGCAAAACAAATGTAGGGCTATATTTATTATGGCTAATTTTTATTCATTGTTTATTTCTGTCTCTCCATTTTTTTTGACAAAAAAATGAGACAGTCTCCCATTTAGTCTGTGTTTTGTGTAGCATGTGAAGGAGAATTGTATTTTTATGAAGATTTTTCAAGAATATTTATTTGTCTGGAATAATGGACATGTTGATTGACTGCGTCATGTCAAAATTATATGAAAACTAGTACGAGAGAAGAACAAGTGTGGTTACAACAAATATAGACTTTTATATTTATAGGAATAAAAGTGTACAATAAAAATAACAAGCGGGTTGTGGGTGTGTCAGTGAAGTAGAAGAAGAGACAGAAAAAACGACTTTTTTGCCCATTTTTTTCCGTCTCTCTCTCTCTCTCTGCCAAAATCTCAATTCTTGACTTTCAATTAGACAGAGTACATTATTGTTATTGTACACAGAGAGGGGAAGTTGAGTCAAGTCAAATAAATGATGATGACTACGACTACTGTCATTGTTGTCTAACGTCAAGAGTCAAAGTAAATAAAAATACAAGAGAAAGAAGGTTTGAGAGAGACGACGGTGCTCTTAATGATCACATTTTCTTGTTTATCTACTACTTTTTGTGCTTCATCTCAGTATCCATTACATTGCCAGTCTTCTTTAGGACTGAGTAGTGAGAGCATCTGCTAAAACAATTTTGAAAAAAACTGTCTCTCCAGGCACTGTCTAACTCATCTATTTAATGATTGTACGAATGAGTGGAGAAAATATTAAATAATTTGTAGGAAAGTTCAAAATGGTCTTTGTGCTTGAAATTCGTAACGAAGACACTCGAAACTTTAATATGGGTAACTGTGGAACTATTTTTGTGAGGTTTAAAGTCGTCAATGAGACTGAGAATGGTCAAACTGCCCCTACAATGGTTGTCCCTTGTAACACGGCGAGGAGGGACAGTGAAAGCGAGAAAGAAAGTGTTGTTGAATACAGTCCAGTGAAAGTTCAAGCAGGAGAAATGGTTCAAGTGTCAAAAGAAAGTATTGTTAATCTTGTCAATAACACTCAGAATAACAATATTAATTATAATATCAACACAGACACAGATATAGTTGTAAAGAACAATTGTTTGATTGATGAATTTGAGTCTATCACATCACAACCGCCAAATGATGAGGACGATGTGTCGTCAGAAATTAATAATATTATGAGTCAAAATGAAAGTGATCCAGATGATCATGGAGAGACTATAAACATTTGTGATATGGAGAGTAGTCTTTTAATTGTCAATTTAAATAAAGAGGACAACAATATTGACAATTTGACTACAGAGAAGAGTCGGATTGTCGTCAATTATGTGGCGGAGACTAATAATAATAATGATGATAATAATAATGATGCGGATTTGACACAGGCTATTAGTCATTCGGGTCAACCCAAAGTTCCAGCACCAAATCTTTTACCAAGATCTCCTAACGTCATGGATCTTAATATTTATCTCAATCGTATTCAACAGTATTTTAATGAACTTGGGTAAGTAATTAACTTGAGTAGTTAAATTAAATTGATGAATCTGGTCTATTTATTTGTTTTACATGAAATAATCAAGGGTAGTAGAATAAAGGAAATAATCTTTTTTTCGTAAAAAGATATCATCGACAAGGAGAGCCCAAAATTCGAGTCCATACAAACATGTCGATGAAGCATCAAGTTGAGACAGCTCGGTCTCTCATAAAAGCTGGTAAGTTAATAATGGTTCCATTTAGTTAAGGAATTTGTGAGTGAATTAAAAAGTTTACATTCTTTAGAGAAATATTGACACCACTGTCTTGCTAATTAACGTTACATATAAAAAATTTTATCTCTAATAATTTTAGGTGAACCTATCAAATGTCTTCATGCTCTCGTCATGGCTATTCATTTTACCAATTGTAGTAACCATATTGTAAGTTAAATATTATTTTTATTTTGATGAACAAAAAACGTACGAATAATTAAATCTGAGTAATTAAATCAACTTAATTTTTTGTGTACAACATACTCAGTCAACTAATTAAATTGAATGTTTAATATAGGAGCGCTTCCCTATCAATTTCAAGTATGAGCATAATTAAAGCACATCCACATTTTTCTGAAAAAAGTTGCATATCTAACAATGTAAATTGTACAATGAAATATTTTATAGGTCAGAGTTTAAGGGTAAAGAATACAAGCATGTGGTTCTTGGAGTCTACCTTTATGGCATGTTTGGAGCACTTGGAATCAGTCGCGATGCTGGTCTACAGGTCTGAAATTCTTGTCCTTTTTATTTTTTTAAAAAAAGAAAAAGCAATTTATTAAAAAACTACGGATTGTCCATATTTCTCTTTTTCTTTTCAAAGGATAAGCCTGCTGCGTATACTCGTCTAGTTGACTTGATTGCTGACTATCATAAATGCTACACAGAAAGTAAATTTTGACTATAACATAAATAAACCTTGATTTAGAATTTTTAGACTACATGAAAGTGTCAATTGTTGTGACTTTAGGTGGTCATTTTGTACTGGAAATAAAGATTGGAGGAATTATAACTCATGATCCACATAGTCTGGAAGTCATAAACTGGAAAGTTGGCAGTGTGGCTATGACCAGTCATCCCACACACATTGAATTAGCCTTTGAAAAAATTGCCAAACAACTCCGAGCTAAAATGGGCTCAACTTGTCTTCGAAATATTCGACCACCCCAACTCATGTTCCCCTCTGACCTCACCCCCTCTCAAACAACAAAGGAGTCAAACACCCCACCAACTCTGAATCGACCTCCTGCTCTCGTCAAAAAATCCAAGACAATGTCAGTCACTCTGGTAGGGAGTGCATCCTCGACTACTAATAATAAAGTTGTCAAAAGTAGAAAAGTGAAACCAACGCCACAATAAAAAGAATTGATTTATTAAATCAATTTTTTAAAGGATTCAAGACACTTTCTTATAAAAATGTTCATTGATTCATTACAAGTACAATTTCAACCTTTCAAGTTTAATTCCATGTATCAAATAGCTCTTATCATGTATAATCAACAAGAACAATAATTACCCCCCAAAAAACTGTCTCATCTTCACCTCTTTTTTGTTCTTGTCCTACTCTGTTCTTCTCTCTTCCAATATTTCAACAATATAAAAACTAAACTGGAGAAATTCAGTACACCCACTTCTTTTAACCATTTCTGTTACAAATATGTAGCATTTGTACATAATAACGTGTGTATTTGTAATTGCTCGTTTTTTAAGTAAATCCTATTCAAAATGGTAAAATACAATTAATATAATGATGGACATAAAATACTTATCAAGTTTATCTAATGCGCTTGCTAAGCTTCAAATAGACTGTACTCTTTACTGGTAGGTAGTCGCTGGAATTGTGAAATGTGACGAAATTTTAACACAGTAAAATTCATTTTAAAACAACGGCAAGTCTCTTACCTGTCATGTATGGCCTTAATTTTCACTTATCCATTCACCGGTAGTATCATTTTTTTTCTTAATTAATTTTTTTACAAATCAATTTCTGTGAGTCACAGACTATGACATTAAGATTCTTAATTTAAGAACGACTCTACAGTGTTATGAATTGTCTCCAACTTCCTGGGTCAAGTGTCAATAAACTTGAAACACTTAACTCGTCACGGTCACACTTTTATTTATAAAATGGTTAAATTCTAAGGTCATTCTTGTTTTTGAAATTCAAAAAAGAACACGTCAGGATGAGTCAAATGACAGAGAATGTCAATAAGAAAACGTGTAGACAAGGAAAGAACAAGCCCAAATTCAACCTGTACATGTACATAAAGGCTTGATATATTATTTACCGTTCGTCGTCACAAAAAAAAGTATGATCACATTTTTTACAGTCTTTCCTATCTGCAGTACCACTGCATAATCGTAATCTGTGTAAAAGCAAATTCATCCGGAATTTTGCTTTCTCCCGGGCAACTTTTCCGGAGAAACCCGAAAATTCCGACTCCTACAGCCTATAGTCTATTCATAAGTAACATACTACTGCATACATACTACTTTTTCTATATTCTCATTGATGATTTTTTGCCTAGCTAACAAAATAAATGAAAATTATTTGTCAACACATTAATAGACACATTTAAATCAATTAAGAACTCATTTTATTTGTTTCAATTGGCATGATTAATCATTAATAAATTTCCATTTTCTTTTTTTTTATATTTATAAAATTTTATAATTGAATAGTAATATCTTTTGTACTCTCATTTTTATTACATACTAATAAATACCTTCCGCATTCGAAGAATCCTTATAGTTAATTTTATAATCTATTCAATATATAGGTACCTATTTTAATAGTACGTAAGAATAATATATATGTTAATATTAAATATTATACGAATCTAACTTACATAAATAGAATTTTCTCGTTTCGACATTATTATTATTTCATTTAACAACAATGTCAATATTATAGAAATAAATAAAATCACACCATGTTCGTATCGTAACACTTTTTTTGTTATTCCGTCATGGAACAAGAATTAAAATAATTAAAAAATTAAATTCATCCTCTTTTCCCAAGCTACCTTTTTTTTCTTGTTAGTAATCTGTAGATAATATACTAGCGATCAAATTGTATATTAGTACAACGGCAATTTTCTTTTAAAATACATGGCATGCTTTCTCTTTTTTAAAAATTACAATTAATTATTGGAAATAATATAAATCATTTTGAATGTAAGCTGCTCATATGTAAATCTAGCAAAAAAACGTTTAGTGTTTAAGGTACATAGCTATAGGAAGCTTCACAAATACGATAAAAAAGTAGACTAGGTTAGGGGTTAACTAACCTGTCTATTAATAATTTTAGTAATTATTTTATACTTAACCTATCATGGCGAAAATATTAATATTACGTGGGAACGACACAATTGTTTAAAACATTCTCTAAGTTACAGGCAGCAGGTAGATATAGTATTGCTACTTAAATTCCAAAATTTAGTTTAACTCTTTGACTCGAATTAGTTCTATACCAAGGTATGTGTATGCAAAAAGTAGCTGTTTAGAGCATATAATAATAATTATATACCTTAAGATTAGCTGCCAACTGCATTTAAAGAATATATAACGTAAAGGGAAAAACTTTGTCCATGGGGTTTTTTTACATTTTTCAGGCAGTATAAGGTCAATGAGACCCACTTGTGAACACCTTAGCGAGACTTAGTTTGGTACTTGCGTTTACCTATAACCCTTACTTTAAACAATGTACTGTAACAAATGGTGACTTGCCGTACATGTAAACATGACATTGTTTTATGCATAATTTGTACTTGTGAGGAGTAGTACTGAATTATTAATTAATTATTGAAAATTTTTGAAAGCCTCTTCATTAAATGCCTAACAATCATCAAATTTATCATAATACGAAGCATCATTTGTTTTCCATATATATGTATTATATATATGTAGTTACAAACAAAATATCATGTTATACTCGAACCTCATTAGATAAGTCCTATGGACTCCTATCTATAAGTACCTACATATGTAATAATATTATGATATAATTTTTTTAACATCTGAATACACACCATCATTTGTACGTCATTACATAAAGATTTCATTTGTTGCATACTTTTATACTATTAGCATATTTTCTAGTATACTTTTAAGTAGTTTAAATTGAGATACTCCTAAATAGCATTATCTCGATACATAGTTACCATAATAATAGAACCTTGGTTCTTTTTCTACAATTATTAGTAATTCCGATACTTTATAATTTGTCAACACGCCGAGAAATAACATAAAAATAAACTTATATACCCACATAAAAATAGTCCTTATATTAAGTATTTAATATTAGTACATAATATAGTTTATATTAATGTGTACATGAATCTCAGGTATATAATCTTAAACATTGACATAAAAATGACAATAGAATATTAATAAATAAATGCATACCCTCATCAAAGCGATTCCTATCATTATTTTCTCTGGATTGTTGTATCCCGGTACAAAAATTTTCAGGTTAAAGAAAATGTGAGATTTGAAAATAACAAGAACAATCAGTTCAAAAATTTTCTACATCTCTTTGTGCCACAGGTACAAGGAATCTTTTTGTCTTTGCCTTCTCTAGGAAACTTGTAGTCATAGGTAAGTTCTTCTCCTCCCAAAATCTTCCGCAATGAAAAAATTAATATTCGTTTCTTCCCAATCAGCTCCACTACTTTTGACTTACAATTTGGCTAAAATTTTACAAAAAGAATTTTGTTAGTTGAATTCAATTTGAATCTTTCTGTGATAACATATTGTAACACATAAATACACAAAAGTAAATGATACGATTTGGCAAGGAAAAAAGAAATTACAAATAAAATGCTGACTTACGTCACATGAGTGATTAATAAATCTGGCCGCATTTCCACGTAGAGTTGAGTCAACAACTTCCTCGTCATCAATTTTAAACATGTAGCATCCATACCCTTTAGACTCGTAATATTTCTCACGAAAATCACAAAGTACGGATCGAATGACCTAAGAAAATGAATTCACAAATTAGACTCCAATAAATTTAAACTGTGAAGGGTCATACAGATGGGAAACATTTTTAGACAAGTGCCAAAAAAAATTAAATTTTCATTGAATTATGTACCTCTCCAGCATATTCTATTATTATTTCTCCTTCCGGGATGTCGCGGCGAGTAAAAAGTCCTCGTCCATGAATTGTTGAATAAAAAACTCCAAGTAGCAGTGGTAATTTCTCCCTCAGCGTTCTATATCGCATAGCAATGGGGTGGTAATCCACCTTGCCACTGTCCACACACCTGATTAAAATTATAGGCACACATTTAAAATTAATTAATCTTGACCTCGAAACACTTTATACTCAAAACCTTTCTGTTACAATGTGTAAAGGAGAATTAAAGATAAGTCAAAAGGAGTACGATTCAGCTCAGCCAAAATAGAAGTTCTTCAAATATCATTTTGTATTAAAAAAAACAACCGACAATCAGAATCTGTAGTATTACCTGTCAATTGTAGGCAAAGTTCTGTGTTTTGAAGCAAGCCACCCAAACATATCAAATGGTTTTCGTCCAGTAAATCCCAATGCTCGAGCACAGTTTACGTCGTTAACAGGATCCGATACTGGAGAGTCTTCAGTCACAGACTCTAAGAGATGCTGCTTCTTTTTAGATTTTGATAATTTGTGCTTTGATGTGCCTGGACCAGGTAAATGTTGTAGGAGAAACTGTACGGCTTGATGTGTGACTGTCGACATATTAAAATCTTGAGACGAGGATATATCCGGTTTTTTGCCTATGAGAATATAATTTAAATGAATTTAAATATGTCCCATTAAATAAATAGCTTAGGTACATTCTTTGTCTTGACTTCACATCAATAATGAATTAATTCATAGTAGTCAAACAAACCTGTAAGCGATACAAGTTGTTGTGGATATGACAGTGGGGGTAAATTCTGATTTACACGTTGTCCTTGAACCGTCTGGAAGATATGACCCCAAACGGCACGAACGTTACTAGAGCGAAAAAGGACAGACTCTCCTGTCTTAACTTCATACACAATGACTGCTCGATGTGTCTACAAGTAAAATAAAAAACAATATTTTTTTAAACTTTGTTGTTGTCAATTGTTATATCAGTTAGGTTATATTATGCAATAATTTATCTCTAACAATTTTAACTTTGATTACATTTTTTAAGGGTTCAGGAACATTGGATGCTTCTTGTTGTTGTTGTTCTTTCTGAACATCATGTTTTTCATCATTTACTCCTTCTTTGACCACATTCTCCAGAGACATGGTCGTCACGGGAGTGTTGGTCTCAACAGTAGGCGTCATCTCAGTTGAAGATTTAATCTCTTCCACTTCATGCTCATCCTCGACGATTGTTAAGTTGCTCTCAGAATCAAGTGGAATAGGTACCGTATGGACAACAGGAATAACGACGACGTCAGTGGCAACACCTGTTTGATCCCCATTTGTTATTTTAGCTTTAATTTTGAGACTTCTCATAGTACCAGCCGTCTCTGATGGACCAGACGCCCTAATGTCCCGTATCGAGTAAGACTCATCCCCTTCCTTTCTTTTTAAAGTTACTTTAATCGACTTTCCTTGTTGATTTTTATCCATGTCTGCTTTCTTTGCCTTGGAGCTTCGTCGCTTTACTGAAGGAGTCATTGATTTTAATTCTGACTTGATTGTTTGACCAGACTTACTCTTGATGGGCTTTAATGTGCCTGGAGCCTTCTGATATTGAGAAGGATGCCCGCTCTCAGATTTCTCATTATTATTATTACTGTACAAGTTGTCCGTCGAAATATTATTATTGCCATGAACTTTTTCTTTTTCAATAGCACTTGGTGAGTCACTACCTAGTTGTTTCTCTGCTCCTGAATGAGAAACAAATGGAACACCCAGACGTTTTTGTATGGACGTTGGAGAGGAAGAAATGGAGGACGAGATCACTTCCGGACAATGAGTTGGTGTAAGTTGAGAAATTTGGGCTGATAATTTTTGAAGAGGATTTTCTAATGGGCGAACGACAGCAACATTAGCCGATGAAGACACAACGGAAGTTGGGGTCAGTGCCTCCTGAGGAAAACTTATACTCGAACTTGGTACAGATGTGGTGGGAAGAATAGGAGGAGGGACAGGCAAAATCTTTTGTAGAATTTTTTGAAATGGCATATTACTACTACTACTACTTTTACTATGTTTCTTATGATGTTCTTTATGATGGTGGTGGTTAGATTTTCCAATGGTTGGGGAAGACTCTGCTTCATTTTTCATTCTCTTTTGTGGTACGGAGGTAGTGTTCCATACTGGGGTATTGAATTGTTGTTGCATTTTGTTTTTGGTGATATACTTGTGTGTTGTGTCCTCAATTTTAGTGACAACCGCTGTTTTTGTCCCAACAATTCTACTGCTAGCTTTTTGTATACATAGAGAACATGGACAAGATTGAGCGGACCCTACTTTTTTTTCATGAGGCAACTTTTGTGTTGATGATGCTAATGATGAGCGTACACACTGTTGTTGTGGTGGATGATGACCATGTGTATACAATTTATCCTGATGACTCGATGGAAATGAATTATTCTTTGGTTGTCTGAAACTTGTACCAAGTTGATCACCATAAAATGCAGGACTATGATTTAGAAGTGGATTATGTTGTGCAGCCATTTGTTGTTGTTGACGCGGGGAGGAGAGTGCTCCTCCAGGCATTCCTGGAGGAGGAATATGGAAAGGAGTTGGAGAAAAATTAAGACCATTTTGTAATAATACATAGGATGAGGATGATGCATTGTTGTGAATGAAGGCTTGTTGAGGTGGGCCAGCTAAACCTAGTCCAGGTATCTGTGGAGTCATATTATTTTGATTTGTAATACTGAACCATTGTGTACCATCCATGGCTGGACTTAGCATTGTTGAGGAAGACATTAACTGTTGTTGTTGTTGTTGTGATAAACTATGTTTAATTAAATATTGATGTAAAGAATGTTGTTGTAGTTCATGTTGTAAATGTTGTTCCTTTAGTTGTGCTTCCAATAATTGATGTTGTTTTATTTGAGCACTCATCATTTGTTGTTGTTGTTGTTGTTGAAAAATCATACTCTGAATCTCCAAGTCGTGTTGTTGAGTGTAATGAAGTTGCGGGTGTTGTTGCCAACTAAAATTTAAATGTTGTTGTTGTTGCTGCTGATGAAGATGGTGTAATTCAGAAGGATTTGGATGGAGGTGACGACTTATTGGGGAGGACAAGGGACTTGGTTGAATATGAAGTTGTTCATTCATTGATGGCACTTGAATCCTTACGATCTGTCCGCTGGCATCTTGCATTGTTATTGTTTCTGGTTCTTGACTTTTAGCGGGTTGAGGAGGAGGTGGAAGTGGTGGTAGTTGGGGTAAATTTGGTTGAAATGGATTAGGCTGTTGTGATGGTACACTAAACCCAAGGGAAGGAGTAAAGGCAGACTCGGAACGAAATCCTGGATATGCCAATGGAGAATGTTGTGGAACAAGTTGATTTACATTGGGAGAAAATTGGGAAGAACGCGAACCAATGACACCGGCCGAGTTTGTAATGGAAGAACTAGATGAATTAATTAAGTGTGAATTAATATTGATTAGTTGTTGTTGCTCAATTACTTGTTGACTATGATGAAGATGAGAAAAAATTGTTGGAACATTTTGTTGTTGCTGTTGTTGTTGAATTTTTTTATCCTGTACATGTAGTTGGTGCTGGCCATTTGGTCGATAGTGACTATCATTGGTAAATAGTGGAGATGGAGGGGGAATTGTAGTCGGGTATAGACTGCCATGAGAATATCCTAGACTTGTTGCATTCTTCCCATGTATATGAGATATAGTAGCCTCTTTGTTATTAGCACTCGATGATGATGTTGAAGTATGAAGTGGTTGTATCTTTTGAGAAATATGATAACGTGAAGACTCAGACTCACTCTGAGAACCAACACTACTGGTCATTTTAGTGGAGGAGGAACGCTGATGTTCAGTACCTGTAGAATGATTGGCCGTGGTGGCTCTATCGCTTGAAATATGCCTTGAAGTTGAAGATGTCTTTGTTTTCGTACGAATTTTGGACTTGTGTGAAGACGAGGGAGTTGACGTTGATTCTACGGACTGACTACTTGTAGTGGAGGAAGTTGAATGCGAAAAGAATCTTTCGACAGAAGCAATAAATGGATTCATTTGCCTGGGTGGTTCTTGAATTGTTTGAATTGGAATTGAAGCCATTACACCACAGTCAACCATTGAAGATTTTTTTGATACTTTGGTTTTTATTGAAGGAGAATCTTCAAAAGTAGACAATTTCCCATGTTTATTATCGACTCCTAGGATTCCTGTAGATTGCGAAAAATCCTTTGAATGTCGTCGATGATGTTGTTGTTCTTCAGATTTTACATGATGCTCTTGTGCTTTGGGAGAAGGCATGTCCCTTTTTGAACTCTCACTATGGGAGATGTCATCCTCTTGTTCTACATCATCATCAGAGCAAACAACATTTTCTTCATATCCAGCACGGCGTTGTGGTTGTTTGCTATTATTAGAATTTGAGTCTTCTTCATTGTCTTCTGAATACTCAGCCTCCTCATCTGACGTAGTACTAGAGTAGACTACACAAGTTGTAATATGATTATAGAACCCTGATTCTGTTCTATAAGTCATTTTACATTTTTCACAAGTTAATGGTCGTTCCTTTCCTATGGCTGAATTTTTACTGGCTGTCTTGTTTGTTTTATTTGTCTTTGTAGAGGATTTTGAAACTTTACTTTTAATCTCTGTGCTTTTTTCATTATCATTATCACTACCTTTCTTATTTTTCTTGTCTGTTGATTTTTTACTGGAAGGTTGAGTAACCTTTTTACGTTTACTATCTTTAATATCATTATTTTTAGGAGGTGGTTTAACTACTTTATTTTTTGGTGGTCTTCCACGACGTCTCTTGACCTCAGGAACTTGATCATCCGATTCCTCACCAGAAGAGGAAGATGAGGAGGAAGCAGATGTGGAGGAAGAGGTGGATTCAATACTAAATGATTCTGATTCTTCGGAGGAATCTAATTCTTGGAGACTTCGATTTTTAGCGGATTTACAGGAACGAGAATGCCGGTTGACTGAATCTGCAGAAGCAAATATTTTCTTACATGTCTTACATGAATGAGTTGTCGTCGTTGTATTTGTAGTACTTCTCAAAGCTCTTTTAGACTCTCGATGTTTGACAGTAGTAGGGTTCCGCTTTTCACTCCGTGTTCTTACTGTTCGACTGGTGGATTTACTCTTCTTCGAAGACTCTTCTCTGCTTTTATGACCTTTTGGCATTTTCTGGTGTTATAATTAAAACGAACCAAAGCTACAACAGGTATTATCAAAAGTAGCGATGATTTGGAGTTTTAATTGTCAATCACACGACGTGTCGACGATGATGATTCTTTGATAGCTCTCATTTCCCAATATTCATGTTGTTATTAAAGTACACTAAAATGGAATCACACAATAATATATTTATAAGGCATAATTTAATTTTAATGTCAAAATAATATGTAAAAATATTCCTGATGAAATTATTACTAAATTATTTTGCTTGCAAAACATTTTTGTCTTGACACAAACATTTTCACACACAAATTGACAAATTCTAATATTTACATTGGATGCATGTGAGATTTTTCTAAGAATAAAATAATATTTACCTCCATCATCAGCTGATGATACTCCTGACACTTTTGTGAATGACAATAGTCAATAAATGTCCATGATTGACGATGAATAAACTCTAAATTGACCTGGACACTTTCCTGACCATTAACGTGCCTTGGATTTTGAATTCGCTTGGCGGGAGCTGGTCTTTGAAAATTAGGTCGATGCACTCTCAAATGCACACATGTACATATGCAGGAAAAAACACAATTAATGAATAAATGAATGCAATGAGACTGAGGCTAGAAATGATTATCTTAAATCTCCTTTTATTTTAAATCCACATGTCAAAGATGTAACAAACATGAGATGAATAAAATTAATACAGGCGTTGGGGTGGTCCCATCGTTGATTTAATATGAAGAGACCTAACATTCTGCCAATGTTTCTTCAATAGAGACACCAAAAAGTTGACAGACATGATGACATTTTGTGCCAATTCATCGCTACTCATACTAACATGTCCAACAGCAACACACAGGCACAATACCTAATAAAGAAAAAAATTAATCACATCATTAATAATTTTTCTCAAGTAGGAAAATAATCCGAAAATTGCGTACTCGTAAAAATCATAAAAACGAATCAATTATTTTTGAATACTATACAACAAGTACCTTCTTCATTTGGAATTTGATGGTAGCTTTTACTTCATCAATTTTCTGAACCATGGATTCTTGATGAGTAAGGAGGACAGGGAATTTACCTGCCTTGTTCAATCCAGGTCCCAAAAGACGAGGAATTTGTTTAATCAAAGCTTCACTAGCCAAGAAAGCATCATATTTCTTTGCTGTTAAGTTAAAAAAAAGTACATACAATTATAAATGTTGTACATTAACAATTCAGAAATTCTACATGTATAAGTACATTATGTAAATATTTATCTCAGTAAAAAAGGTTTATCGGCACTAAACAGTCTGATAATACATGCATCTTTTAGGTCATCAGAGATAATCAAAATAAAGTTTGTGAATAAAATTATCAAGTATTTATATAACATACCTAATTTCTTTACAAGCTTCTTGTTCTTATTCAATTTCTTAAGGGCTTCGGCATCCATACAAGGAACATTATTAGCTGTAGCCTCATCGCAATGTTGTTGATCTCCAAGGACACATACGCTCATCTTAGGTCTTGGAATATGCTTCAACCTATACAAAAAAAAATTGAATATTATTACCGAGAAAAATCACAAGGAAATATACACAATTCTAATAAGGGCCTATCTCCTAGTCGTCGTTATTGTATGGGCTAAGACCAAAAACAATGACCACATCAAATTATTTTATTCATTACCACTCCCGTATCAAAAGATAGATGAACTTATTAAAGCTATAACGGCAACCCATTGCGTAAGCGATAGGTCACCTCCCCAATTCTTTAGAGACCCTGGGTGGAGGTCTGTGTCATAAAATGAACTTGTGGCATACTTGACGGTTCCGCTGAAACGCTTATCCTTCTGGGGATCGTAATTCTTGAGTCCAATTTGGAGCTCCACGGTCTCATTAAATTTCCTCTTCTTGTCTGTGGCATTTTGGATGACTCCATTGACACACTCAAAGAGCATTTCCCTTGAAACTTTACCCCCACTATAATTTTACAAATCGAAATCATTACATATCTTCAAAAATAAAAATTAAAAGTACAAGAAAACAGATGCAGCCATGCCGCTACATAAATAATCGTATAAAAAGATGTGATTCACATTCACAATCTCTTCTTTTCGTGAATATGAATAATGCAATCAATTTCTTACCTCATTTTGGTGTTTTTGTAGTACTAGTCCACAATATTCCTTCCCAATTAACTAAATTACAATTAAACTCCAGGAGAGACGAACGAGCACACTGGAATCTGCGATCTCAGTAGTTCTTGTTCTTTCCGCCAGGAGGGAGAGCGGGGGAAACTTGAAATGGAAATGCACGTTCGTCGCATGTTGCCCATAATAAACATTGGCTCATTTCCTCTCTTTTGACTCTTTAGTATAAAAATAAAAATAAACTAAAGTTTGACAGAGAGATTCTTTGAGAAAGAGTGAATGTGGTTTTCATCTTCACACACTCATGTACTAAGTCATAAACATAGCCGCACATCCGGTCCTCCCAAACTCCCTCGTATAAATGTCTCAGCTGGTTTTGTATGTAAATCTCATTATGCATATTATTCGATTATATTAAAATATAGTCAAAAAGCTTGGTGACTTGAAATTTCGTCTTAAATCTCTCTCTCTCTCTTTCGAGCCTAAGAGCGGATTGTCAGGGCCAGAATTGCGCACAAACTCCGCAAAATTCTCTTACCCCCCATGTCTGTGGAACTGGCCTCTCTCTATTGATTTTCGGTTCATCGTCATTTATTCTCCAGTATACATACGTCCCCCCGCATCTCAAGAGATAAAATACAATTTTCCACTTGTTCACTAATACAGTTTACATTTTAGCTCTTACTCACACGCTCCTACTAAAATTTACTTGTGTGACTCTTCTTCTTCTTGGTGTTTTCATCATTTTATTCAAATCATTATAATTTATTATTATTTACATCCTCCTTTCCCCACCACTACAGTACCTCGTCTCTGTGATTTGTGCTTTCTATTTTCAAATTTTTTTTAAATAATTCAGATCAGCATCAACAAATATCATCCATAATTACTTTTTAATCAAGTCTCATCTTTTTAATTATTCTAATCAGTTAAATTCTACTCTGCTACTTTTAAATAATAATAAAAATAAAATTGTTTTGTGAACTGTTTTCTCCAAACAGCATCTCGAACAAGAGCAGAAGGGGGGGGGATTTTATTGTACTGATACTCAAACTAATAAGTCGATCAAAGGCTTAGAAAACTGCTCAAGTGTTTTGTGTCATCCAAAGCGTCATCATGTGTTTGACTTGAGGAATGAAATTAAAATTCAAATTAAATCCCAATGTAGTCATGTACAAGAATATTTAACTTTTTTTCCATGTAAAAAAATTCATCTGTAAAATGTTATATATTATATTCAAGTATGACTGTTGGATATACCTAAAAAATAGAAGAAATTGAATATAATAGTACTGATGATAACTTGTTCAATTTAGTGGGTGACTCTTTCGTACATAAATAATTGTAGTACCTGTTAAAACAAATGGACAATCGTTATATTGTGTGCTAATCTAATAATCATCCATTTATTGACCTCAATTCTTCTTGTTTACCCGGTTCGCTCGCTCCATTTGCGGCGATCAATCTTTAATATTTTGGATTTGATGTAACTATGCTCATTGTTTCGACGATACTAATGATGACGTAAGAAGTATTTCATTGACTAGACTGAATTTTACAAGTATCTCAAGTTTATATTTCAAGCATGGTATTTGTTTCCTTGTCAAAATTCTTTCTTTGTCTCTTTTGTGGTTCACCTTCCTGTCCACATTTCCATGTTTTTATACCCTTTTCCTTCTCTCATGCAATGTTCTCTCATAAATAATTCCATTTAATAAATTATTCTTTTCTTTATTCTGTACCAAATTGTGACAATGGAATTGTAACATTGTTTTCTCTTCTTATTTGTTGACATGATGTCGTTGAACAGTGGGCCAAATCAAGATGGGCGGGGTTCAGGTAATAATCTTTTATACTAGCTAATAAATTATGATAATTTAGTCTTCATCATTTTGTCTCAAATTTTCTTTCCTGTCAATGTCTTGTACAGACTGTACAAGTATTATAATAACACAGTGCTGGATGATATGGCTAACTCTTCAGAGAGAGAAAATAAATTATTTGTCACTCAAATGACTTGAGTCAAATCACAAGGGGAAAAAGTAAATCACTTAGATGAGTTTCGTGTTTGGTTCATATTAAACGCCCAGGTGGAACAAATACAATTTCGGGTCTCTCTGTGGAGTAGTTTATTGTATCTAGCAAAGCTTTCTTCTTTCTTTTAACTTGAACAAAGGTCACAAACGAAATCATTTTCATGAATAGCCCTATACAGAATTCTTCAACTGAGACAATGTTGACAAAAGATTATATGTAGCAACTATAAACTTTTTGTCACTATACTTATATTCCAAGTAAAATGGTCAATTTTGTAATGCATTTAACATGCTTCTTCAATGTACATGTGGCCGAAAAGATTCACAAACGGAAATGCATTGAAATGTATTTTCTTCAGTGTGTCCCCACAAATGAACTTTCTCAAGTTTATAGAATGAATTTTTGAGACTGTATTAGTGAAATTTTGACATAATTGTCATAATTTCTGAAAAAACCAAATAATTGTACTTACCTATGTAATTCTGTTTCTTGAAAAATTGGCTGGCCAAATTTTAACAACATGAGATTGTTTGTTGTAACAGGGGACATGCAGTATGTGGATAAATTAGGAGTCAGTTACACAGATATGGATTCAGCAATCGGGAGTGACTCAAATAGAGCCACTGGAAATCGAGATCAAACACCCAATCACATTGTCTACCGAAAAGTAAATCATGGCAACTTAAATTGTCTCTCATTTAATCAAACACATGTAAATTAAATCTCAATTAAATTTTCTGTTATTTTATAGATGGAGAAAATTGTAGAAAAGATGCAGGATGAAGGAGCTGGTGTTCCTGTTAGAACAGTAAGTGAACCATTTTTTCATTTAATGAGGTTACTTTTTTCACTAAAATCCTTGAAATTCAAGCCATTTAACTAAAACTAGTCTTTTTTCATATTCAAATTAAACTCATAAACACAAAATGTGTTTTTTTCTTGTAGGTGAAAACATTTTTAAATAAAATCCCTTCCGTCTTTACAGGTAAGATAAAATTTAAATGAGGAGTTGAATAAAATATGAATTGAGTCATAATGATAAATATTGTAATAAATTAGCATATAAACTAGGCTCTACAAAAAATAAATAGAAGGCATGAGTACGTGTCAGTAATGTAATCAAGTTATGCTAACATTAATTTTCTAGGTTCTGACTTGGTCTGTTGGATAACCAAGCACATGGATGTAGAAGATCAAAGTAAGTGTCTTACTATCTTTCCTCCTTTACATTTTTAAACAGCGTATAATCTTCTACCAAATAACTTTCCATCCATCTACACATTCAAGTTGTTTTGAAAACTTGAAAAAATACAAAAAACTTTTTTTAAGTGAAAGTTCTATGTTATCATGTATATATACAACTCATTTCTTCAAAGACCTTTGAGGGGAAAGTACTACATACAGTTACTTTCACCACAAAATTTCTCTATTCTCTTTGTAAACCTTGTGTAGTGTATCATATCATCAAATTTGTTCATGTAATATCTCATTGTCTCAACTTGACAATGCATTTTGCTCATTGTCAAAAGTTGAGATGAGACTTTGAATTATTTAGTGTGTTATTATTCTCCACACAAATGTCATGTATTATGTACTCTGAACACTGTAAAGTTTACACAGTTTCTTTGTAACATGTCAATGTATAAAGAAAGTTTTCAACTTCAAATTAAACATGTAAATTTGTGTAAGGAAAGAAGGGGAAGGAGTTCCATTTTTATGGAAGAATTTAGATTGTCAATTTAATTCTTAATGATGAATTTATTTTTAAAAAAATTTTTAGTTGAAGCACTTCATCTTGCTCATTTACTCTCAGCCCATGGCTACATTTTTCCCATTGATGAGCACATTTTGACTGTTAAGAATGACTCTGCCTACTACAGATTTCAAGTAGGTTGTCCTCCTTTAATATTACAAATTAATATTACATTTTTGAATCTCTCAAGTTTCTTCCACTTTAATTAACATTGTTTTTTTGTAATTGTACAGACTCCATATTTTTGGCCATCTAATTATTGGGATCCTGAAAATTCTGACTATGGTATTTGACCAAGGAATTGTACATTAACTTGAGTTGATATTGAGACTATAAATTATTATTTATAATTGCTTCTTGTGTGTGTGTAGCCGTGTACTTGTGTAAACGGACGATGCAAAATAAGACAAGATTAGAGCTCGCAGACTATGAAGCAGAGAATTTGGCCAGGCTACAAAAAATGTTTTCAAGGTGGGTCCTAGTGTATGATATTTTATTCATAGTTTTTTCATTTTCTACTAAGAAAACTATACTCAAGTTGTGATTGCTAATAATTTGTTTTTTTTAAATTCTTTTAAAAAATAGAAAATGGGAATTTATTTTCATGCAGGTACAGTACTTAACTTGTACAAAATTAAATTGACATCAATTTTTGGCATAATGTTTTGCATGTTAAATTTATTCTAATAGGCAGAGGCACAAAGTAAAGTTGACAAAAAGAGGGATAAATTAGAACGAAAAGTTCTGGACAGTCAAGAAAGAGCTTTTTGGGATGTTCATCGACCTTCTGTACTTAACATTAAAATAATTTTGTAAAATTAGTATAAAGTAATTAATTAAGACTAATTATGATTATTGTACAATATAGCCTGGATGTGTCAACACAACGGAGATGGACATCAAGAAAGTTTGCCGTATGAATCGACCCCGACATGGCAGTGAGTCTGGTTCACGTGGTAAAGAATGTCCAACTACTAAAGAAAAAATATTGACCTCCTCTGAGCTTACGAAGCAAATCAAATCTCTCAAATATAAGCTTGATCGACATTCCATCAAAATATCCAAAGTGGCCGAAATGTGAGTATACTATAAATAATTAGTATAAATAATTTATTTAAAATGTAAATAATTTGTTAATTTTGATATTTAATTTATGACCACTAGGCACATGGCATACTATGAAATGTATTCGGAGTATGATCCTTTTATAATTGCTCCGGAACCATCTAATCCCTGGTTGACTGATAATACAGAGTATTGGGATCAGGAGAAAAATGGGTACAGACATAATAAAAATGATTTATTTATTATTTAAATTTATTATAGTAGCAAGAAAATTGCACTTTAAATTCCATTAAATTAATCATGTTCTTGCACTCGTTACAAAAAAAGTAGCAAGCAAGCAAATTTAATTAATAATTTAATTATGGATTTAGACATGTTTTTTTAATTTTTGTTTTGAATTTGATGGCACTTGTTTTTTATGTGCAACACAAAAAACACTCACTTGACTTTGCTGGTTGGAATTTTTATTTCATTATTTGTTTGTCTCTCTTCCTTTTTTGAAATTCCACAAATATCTTTGCAATTCATCCATTAAACCGTTTCAAGAGCTCTACTTGCACAATGCAGGAAAGACATTCCAGCTCGACGGGTTAGAAGATGGGGATTCTCTGTTGAGGAATTACTCCGAGATCCAGTTGGGCGGGATCATTTTGCCCGTTTTCTTGAAAAAGAATTCTCAGCTGAAAATCTCAAGTAAACCAAATTATTCTTTTCTTTTTTTTGTAAAAACACAAGGGAAATGTATTTTTGCACTATTTAATGATGAAATTTTAAATTTTAATTGTAGATTTTGGGAAGCAGTACAGGAATTAAAACGTCTACCGAATTGTGAAGTCCCCAAGAGAGCACAAGAAATTTGGGCCGAGTTCCTAGCCCCCGACTCAACTGCACTGAGTGCGTCATTTTTTAATTTATATTTACTGATTACAAACTAAGCAGTGTTTTATAACTCTTTAATTAATTCAATTTAATTCAATTCTAGTTAATGTGGACTCTCAGTCTTATGAGCAAACCCGAAAAAATATTCAAGAGGGTAGTCCAGATCGATGGAGTTTCGACACGGCACTTGTAATTTTTAATTCACAAAATTAATCATTTTTAATTTAAAAACATGATAATTAAAATTGCACTCTTTTCTACATTTTTAAGGCCCATGTCTATCACCTGATGAAATCTGACAGTTACTCCCGGTACATTCGTTCAGGTATGTTTCTAATAAATTGTTTTTCTAATATTTCTAAAATTTAGGTTAAAAAAATGCTTAACGAATGACAATTTCATAATTAATTAATTTTCAGAAATGTACAAGGACTTTTTGAATGGGGCAAAAAAGAAGGTGCTATTCCTTTCCATTCCTTCGAAATTCAAAAGAATGCAATGAACAATTATAAAAATTACATATTTAAATATGACCAATCAACTTTTACTAGTAAATCAGATTAACATAAATGTTAATTAAATTGCGTTCAAAAAAAAACTTTTAACCCTATTAATTTA
The DNA here is from genome assembly GCA_034700945.1 of Arrhopalites spinosus. Lineage (NCBI taxonomy): Eukaryota > Metazoa > Arthropoda > Collembola > Symphypleona > Arrhopalitidae > Arrhopalites > Arrhopalites spinosus. The sequence continues at coordinate 62,255 of JAQIVZ010000427.1, forward strand.
AAATAGGGGTCAAACAAGAGTTCAACAAGTATACACACGTACTTATTAGATACTGATATTATACATAAATATTATACTTATTGTATGGCGTATGCTTCTATGTATTTCGTAAAGCGAGAGAGAGAGCGAGCGAGAGCAATTTGAAAGAACAAAAAAAACAAGAAAACTGAATTTATATTTAGTACTTTAATTTTTTTGTACATTTAAATTTATATACTACATGACCGTATACTATTCATACACTATTAGTTTGTACTTAAGTAATATTACATTTTAATAGTTTTGAATTTAAATATTATTTAACACTAATAAATTACTAGCAAAATTTATTTGTTATATTTTTTAAACTCAAAAAAAACATGATTATTTTTTATTTGATAATAATTAACTAAATCTTTTTAAATTAATTATTACAATTACATATTCTACTCTTGAGTAGGTACACAAATTTATACAAAGAGTAATTTAGTCAAAATTGCATGGTATTTTGGGTATGAATGTGGGAATGATATTTCACGAGTACTGATCGATAAATGCTGTAGAGTGCTGATTGCTAAAATTATTAGTAAATGTACAATAAATATATACACTGTAAATATACAATTACTACCAAAAAGAAAGTACAACCTCATGCACTGTGCTCCATGGTTGTTTAAAATTTCAACAAAAATAAAAAACAAATTTGTTGAAATTTTATTGTGTCGTATTATACAAGTATGTAGTACCTATGTACCTATGTAGTGTAGTAGTACCCCGAAATTATTACTTTGTACAAATTTTGCGAGACACTCAAAGCACACCACACTACTTCACAGTATAATCAGTAAAAAATTATAAAGACATTTGTATATTTTATGCTGCTAAATATTTTTTTAATAATAATAATTAATTGACATCAAATTATTATTATTAAATTATTTTCAATGTCAAATTTAAAGGTATGTATACTCACCTTAGAACAGTATTATTTTTGCCATTTTTAATTAGTAAAATGTAGTGGTTATGTGCTTATTTTTTGAAATAAAATTGCAAAAACTTGGTAAATTTACTTGTATACCAAATACATTTATTATTAAGTAAGTAGAATAGTTTCTTGTAAATGTTGACCCTGCCAATATTAGTCAGTACAGTATTACAACCATTGAATTGACCCTTTGTAATCTTTTTCAGTTTCATTTTATTATTTGCAAAGCAGTTGTTGCAAAAAAATATCAAATGATACGCGTAGTACAGTATGCTATGATTTTTTTTGTTTGTATAAATATTACAAAAAATATATAACGCAATATTTGTTATATATGACCTTCAGTCCTTAGATAAATGTTTTTTTAGATTTTATTAGATTTTTTATTAGTCTTCTGAGATTGTTGAATTTTTACAACAAAAAATCTAAAAAAAGAAATTGAAACTTTATGAAATGACAAGAATTGCATAATGGTAAATTTTACAAATGATGGTATGATGATAATTGTGTGTGCACAAGTTAAAAAATTTGAGTCACTTTGAATGTTAAAAATATTTTTTTGAGTATGATAAAGTAGGTTTGTTTCAATTTTAATCACAACCCTGTTGTTGTCTATTTCTCTTTTTTTGCCTATTTTCCATTTATTAGACTTCCGTCAAAGGGATTCGGTCCATTGTTTCTTTTTCGACAAAGAAGGATCCTGGGATTGCCGAGTAAAAAAAATTCAGAAAATGACACACAAAAAAAAGGCCAAAAATAAATGACCTGCTGCTCTCCTCCTCTTCCTCCTCCAAAAAAATAATTCAATCCATTTGTTTACTCACAAGCACAAGTCACTCAATCACAGCAGCAAGTCTTAAATGTCAAATTACAATTTTTGGGTAGTGAACAAAATTAGCCGAACGCACTATCAATCATATTTAAAACTTGAAAAGCATTTAGGAGTTGATGAAAACTTGTATTAAATTATATAAAAATGCTAATGTAATATTAACTAGAGTGTCTAATGTAGTAGATGCCGAAATGAAGAGAAAACTTCCATATGATGTATAATTATATGTAATATTATCTGTAAATAGGAGATTTATATTAAATAAGATGAATATATATATTACAATATATTATATTGTAAGTGATACAGAACAAACGTAGACAATTTAATTTAACAACACTCCGTTGCATGGTCCTCAAACTTGAATGATGATAATAATAATTGTCATTGAAGTGAATTTTAACTACAACATATTTAATTTTTTATTCCATTTCTGCATCATTTTCTTTTGTTCAGTTGTTCTCTTTCATCGAATTAATTTTCTCAGTTAAATAGTTTTCAGTTCAAAGGGCCAAGGAGGGAATTTTGAATTTCATTGAAAACTTTTTATTACAATTTATTTTATTTTGAATTGATCTAAAACATGTAAAAATTACTTACGTCAAAAAATTCTCCCTGTGATTTTAATACATAAAAAATAACAAAAGCTTGTGTCAAATGTGTGATAAAAAAAAGTTTAGTCCTTCAAATTACAGAAAAGCTACAGAAAAGCGACAAAAGAAATAAAGTTGTGTTTTAATTTGCAAAATCAAAAATAAATAAATAAAATAATTCATGGTAAAAATGACTAGAGAGTTAAATCGTTGAATGAATACTGTGTGATTCTCATAATAAAGAGTAAAATTATATTACTGGTAAGTAAAATGAAAATGATAATCGACTCCTAGCCGTTGTTCATAAATTAAAAAAAAAATCAAAATGGCAATTTAATGTACAAGTGATAGCTACAATTTAAAAAAGAATTATGACAAGACAATTCAAAGAAACCTTTATTATATTATAACAATGTATAAAAAACAATGTTATTTAAAATGATTGGAGACTTTTGAATTAAATTGACAGGAAAGCATATTTAAAATAATTTAATTTGATTTTCAACAAGAAAATGTATACTTTTACTAATTAACATGTAAAAAAATGTATGTTTTATATATTTTCCTTGAATATTAAATTCTGTGCAAAAAAAAGAAGAATCGTGACTAACTATTAAGGGACTGTTGTGGTATATCTAAATTGATATTCTTTAATGTTAAAAATGTTAGACCTAATTGCAATACATAGAATGATGATATGTATCCAAAAATTATTTTATTTTTGTCTCTCTATTTATCAATATTAATTATGGATTGTCAAAATAATAAAAAATTGACTTTGGACAAAGACATCCAATTACAAATTGGTGCTGAATTTATTATTTTAAATCCGTTTAATTCCTCATCAGTAATTCAGTAAATAATGATTAAAAATAAGAACATTTGAACTTTCAATGGCATTAATTAACATTCTAAGTATAATATAGTTTCATATATCACAATCATCCAGTAATATCATATTTATTTCTAACGTATCTAATGCACGCGTGAGTAATTGAATAGGTATTACACAATTAAAATTATATTTTTAATTAAAATATTACACTAGTTTTGTAAAAAAACATTTCTTTGCTGGTCGACGATAGTAACTACATGGCTTTGGACTTACTTCATATTGTTTTTGCCAGTATTCTCGAATCAAATCTGCTGCTTTCTCACCGATCTGTGTTATATCAGCCAGTGATTATTGTTAATTATAGAGATTTAAATTACATTTATTAAACTTAGCAATTATTTAACATACCATAATGGATGGAGCATTGGTATTACCATTCACAATGACTGGCATAATGGAAGCGTCTGCTACTCTCAAATTTTTGACTTTTAAAACTCTGCACAAATAAAATGTTTTAATTAAATTAGAAATTATTCACAAAATTAATTTTAAAGGGGAATTTTACCTTAATTGAGAATCAACTACACTCTTTGGATCAGTCACTTTGCCCATTCGACAAGTACCAATGGGATGATAAAGAGTTTGTGAAACTGTTCTCACGTAACATTCCCAATATTCTGTACTCCGGAATTTAAATTGGGTGCATCCAAATACTGGAGAGTCAGCCAAATGAGCATCCAATTTTTTGAATGATTTTGTTTGTTCAGCTACTTTGAGTAGAAACTCAATCCCTATTATTTAATGTTTACACATTAAAATTAAATTCAATTTAACAAATTCTTAAATATTCAATTAACCTTCACGAAGAGCCTGGAGATCATCAGGATGTTCTAAATAATGGGGATCGATCTTGGGTGGAGTAAGAGGATTTTTATCTCGAAGGAGAATTTCGCCAGTACTTTTTGGACGAACTAAAACTGCACCAAGAATAAAAGTATTTTTGTCTTGTACAGGTCCCAGTAAAGAATCCCAAATTTCATATTTAAGTCTAAAGGCTTCTGTAAGATCCTGAGACTTTCTGGAGTAAACTGAGTCGGGAAGAAAATAAATTTGAAGGTCTGGCCAGTCTCCTTGTGTTTTCAGTACTTTTGATGTTGAAATGTATCCATGATTTTGGACCGAAGATGGTGAAGTTAATGGGCCTGAATTTATCATTAAATATTTAAAATTACAATTTATATAAATAATTAAGTAGTTGTATAATAAATTTGTATTAATTATTAATTAGTTGAATTGTAAATCACAAACCTGTTCCATTGACCATGTATTGATAAACGGTGTTGAGATTAAAATCTCTTTCAAGATTAAAAGTAAGGGGTTGGTCTATGACAAAATTAGGTACAAGAGTTGCGAGATGGTCTACCAGATTCTGACCCACAGGTAAATTAATTTTAGGTTTGACTCCAACTGATTCCAAATGTTTTTTTGGGCCAATTCCACTCAACATCAATAATTGAGGACTGCCTATGGCTCCTCCACTGACAATCACTTCATTTCGAGCACGAGCAAATTTTTTGACACCATGATGAAGATACCAGACACCAGTGGCTCGATTATTTTTGTCCAGTTGAATCTTTGAATTTAAATTACATTAATTACAAGTACAACAAAAATTATTTTTTAATCACAAATTCTTTTGTTTGGTTTACCTTAGTTGCGTGAGAATATCGAGATATGTGAAGATTCTTTCGTTGTAAAATTGGTTGAAGGAAGGCCGAATAAGTTCCGAAACGATAGCCCTTCTTCTGGACCACTTCCAACAAATCAAATCCTATGGTACAAAATGGTTAAATATATTAATTTGAATCATATTTAATAAATAATAATTAATTTTTTAAAATAATGACAAATTTGTAACCTGATTGTCCAGGTGCATTAATATCCGTGTGTTTGTAGCCTAATTCTTGAACAGCGTCTAAAAATTCATCATTAAGTTGATGCCATTCTCTTGACTCAACGTGTAAATTTCCATAAGCACTTTGTCCATAATGTTTTTCTGAATATTAAAAATTCAAAATTAATTAATTAAAATATTTAAATTTTCTTGAAAAATAATCAAGTACCGTCTTTGGATGCTCCATGGTAGTCCAAAGATTTTTTGAAATATGGTAAAACATTGTCATAATTCCACCCGGAGTCCCCCGTTAAATTTGCCCAGTTGTCATAATCTCTCCTGTATTTTGATAATTTTTTTAGAGTAAAAATAGAAATCAAATAGTGTCAAAATTGTCTTACGGATGAGCTCGGACGTAGAGCATGAAATTAAGATTAGAGGAGCCTCCCAGTGCCTTTATACAAATCAAAAGAAATTGATTAAAAATTTGATGTCTCAAAATGTCCAAAATTCCGAATGAGGTATGAGTGTGTAGTTTTATTTCTTTTGACAATAATCTTCAGACTTTAGTTGTGATTTAAATTTGTCCATTTATACCTTTCCTCTTGGCCAGACTGACACCTACAAAAAAAATTTGACAAGTGACGTTAGTTAATGTCGACGTGAGTAGTGATTAATCACTGATGAGAACTTACATTGTCCGGTGAACCTCTACAAGCATGTTTTTGTGGTTCCGTTTTATAATGCCAGTCATGTTGAGGCCAATGAAGTAAGAGCCCTACATGTAAAATTTTGATCATGATTTATACATTAATTAAAATAATAAAATATAAAAACAAAAGTCTATGTACTTACCAGCAAGCCCTGGAATTCGATGTAAATAAATTGGATCCCCACCCGCTTCTAGTAGAAGAACTTTATCTATTCACAAAATAAAATGTCACTACATAATAATTTTGTCTCTTTTAACTGGTTTTATATTGTTAATTAATTTTTAGTTTTAAACTGAACACTGTTGGCTTTATTATCTTTTTCTTTTTCTAAAAAAACTGAACACTTACTTTGTTTACTGAGGCGATTGGCTATTGTCGCTCCAGCACTACCTCCTCCGACTGTAAAAAGGAAGATACGTAGGGAGATCAAAAAGTAATGATTATGATTTTTTAGCTCCGTTCCTTGTAAACCGATCACCAAGATATTTTAGTATGTTGTACTGGAACTTGTTAGGGGCCCATATAAACATT